>VZTB01017980.1:113837-135543 GCA_013397245.1 Thryothorus ludovicianus
TTTACTATTTTGAAATATATTAATAAAAAATGAAAATTTTAAAATTCTTCAACTTCATGTATTTATTTCCATGGTCTCATCAAGACAAAAGGAGTATTTCTTCTCTTTGAGAAGAAAGAAATTACTTATTAATACAAAGTTTAGAGTCAAATATTCAGAATTATTTCATTTTTTAAGGGAAACATTCTTTGTGATTACAATAATTCTGGAAAGGACTCTATGAGATACTGCTGCACTTATATCTGTTATTCTTCTCTAGCCTATTTACCTTCCTTAAAATCATTTTACATACCTTGCTGACAGCATAGCTGGAAAAAAGTTTGTTGAAAAGCTTCTGCAACTTTTCTTGCCACACGTCTGTGCTCTTATAATGTGTCCTCTCTGAAATTGTACACACATACAAAATGCAGAAAAGCTGTGGGACTTAACACTTAGGTCTTTCAGCTAAGCCATACTTTATTATGATCAAGATTATGAAAAAGTGAACAGAAATATTCAGGTTAATTTTTGGGGGGGTTTTTGTGGGGTTTTTTTGTTATTTTTTGTTTTTTTTTGGAGGGGTTTGTTATGTGTATGTTTTTGTTTGCCTGGGTTTTTTATTTTATTTTTTATCCATCAACTCTGTAATCTTTAGTGATCTATTTTGTGGGCTGTAATGCTTATTGTTACTTTTTAATGCAAACTCTTTGGAAATATTCATGTCTCATGGTTTGTAATAACTAAATACAAGTCTTGATTTTTGCATCTACATTCTTTGTATATGTCTGGTAAAAGGACATCTTCTCCTGGGTTTATATAAAGATCTTAATAGTCTGAGGTCAATAATAAGACTTTTATTCTCAAATCTGTCCCTTGAATGGAGGTTTGTGAAGATGTCTGGCTGAAATGGCTTTATGGTGCAAGATTGTGATGTCTGTTTAACAAGGCTTTCTTCCTAAAAGCTGCCTTCACTTCTAAGTCAAATAACCATAATTTAGTGTAAGCTTCATAAAGAAACCTGCAGTATACTGATCTAGGGGCCTAAATGCAACTATGAATATTGCTAGTGTGAAATATGCTAAAAATTCCAAGAAGGTAATGTTTTCCATTACATCCATTTGCTTGTTTTTCACTCTTGTACCCTGAATTTGTCATGGAGTCCATTTGACTGACTCCTTGAGGGTCTGTCTAGCTCAAGTAAAATTCTGCTGAAAGCACAGTGTGGTTAAGATGATTGGGTATGTTCCTGATAAGCTAGCTCTACCTTGCACTCATACCAAACTCTTTTATCCAGTTGTTCCTGCACTACCATTGCACACCTGATGAGAGGACCATAAAGAATCCCAACTGGGAGTTTCTCTGAAGAGCCATGGGCTTGCTGTGTGCAAGGGAAATGCTTTGTTTGGTATTGAAACAGGATTATTGCATTTGAAGGTCTCTGGGAATACCTGCTTGATGGTGATGAAGTGATCTCGAAACCTTGCCAGTCAGTGCTGTGTCAAGTTAATATGCAGGCCCATAGGAGGCAGGATTCTTCAGGATTTCAGAAGGGACATCTGTCTGACATTCTTTGATCTCTGATCTCTTATATCCCCTCTTTATAGCTATCTGGGTCAGTCATTACTTTCTCAAAGCCACACACCGAGAAGATGACACTTCCACACACTCCAACTTCCAGATGTAAAGAAGAGACTTTACACTATTTTCAGCTACAGTCTGATTTTCTTGGAAACCACCATGAATTGCAATGATGATACAATGGAAGGTTGATTTCTGGAATAAAAATGCATAATAATTTCCCTTATAATGTCTATTGTAAATGGCGTGATATAGAATCAAGTTCTCCTGACTGTCAGTTATTTTGAACTATTTCTTCTGCAGTAATTCTCATGGATTTCCTTGGGGATTTCAGAACTTATGGCATGGTATAGTGTGTGCATGGTAAAAGAAAAGTGGAAAATATGTACAGGATATCCTTTCTTATTTTAAGGACAAAAAGTGATATTTTTTTTTCCTGCCAATTTATGTACTTCCTCATGGTCAAAGCCCGATATGAAGAAAATTCACATATACTTTATGCTACCCATCCAATTACTCTGGGTGGAGTTCTCTCTCTGCATATGTCTGAAAAGTCCTAAAACAAATTACCCTGTGATATTGTTTCAGATGCAATGGTTTTGTACCATTGAAGCAAAGAAAACTGTAAATTGCAAAACAAAGAATAAAACCATAATTACTGCTTTCATTTATTCATACCATATTAATGCAATATAATTATCTGTCAGGCAGGATTTTATGAATACTCAACAGAAAACCACCAAATGGTTGTTCTAATGAACACATAAAAACTAACACTTTAAAGCAGTAAATCACATTCTGTTACTTGTACAGTGACAAATGCCTTTGAACTTTATAATTGGAAATAATGTATTTTGGCACCCTGTAAAATGCTCTTCAGAATACTATTGTGTTTGGAAGTATTTCAAAATGGACAGAAGTTCCAATGGGATACCTTAAGAATTGTTATGGAGATTTTTGCAATGTGATTGTACAGGGCAATATATTTTTTTCATGTGCAGTCTGGCCTCCTAGAGTTCTTAAGGAATTGAAATCCTAAATAATGCTTTAGGCTTGGCTTATATACAAATCATAGTAAATGGAGCTGCTTGAAAGCATAGTGAAACAACAAAATCTAAATTTTTTGAAAGTTATCCAGGATCAAAATTTTTCATTAGGACTTAAAGAGCACAGTTGCCCATCTCAAACATTGAAGCCAGAAGGACTTTGTCATGAAATAAGCACAGGAGTGACAGGATGGTGCCAACTCCAGGCCTGGTGGAGATGAGACCCGGGTAGCAAATACTGAGTAAAGCATCCAGGTAAAAATTCCCCACTTTGGCAGACTGTGTGAAGCAGTGACTGCTTGTATACCTGTCCTTGGCTAAACAAAGATCACTGCACGTTCCAGGACCGATGGCATCTGTCACCACCAACAACCTCTCCACCAATAATTCTCTGTGGATACCTGGAACCTGGATGGTAAGTTAAGCCTCCATGACAGGAAGCTGTGATAAGATTAGGTGGTACTTTTGTCTGGGTGCTGTCTCTAACCCAGAGAGATGCTAACAAAGCTGGTGGAGAAGAATGCATCACTAAAAATGGGCACAAAGAATGCAGAAGGAAAGCCAACTCAGAAAATGTATTGAAATCAGTTTGGACTGGGCAAAACGTAATTTTGACAGGGGAGATTGAGACGGTCAGCTCATGGCCCACAGACCCAAGAAACCCAGCAACTCAACAGACAGAGCATGGGACTAATTAGAGAGAGACTCATTTAACCAAGAGAATGAGAGAACTGTGTAGCCAATGAGCATTAATTCCTTTGTTTGCTAAAACGTATAAATAGTGAAAAGTTCTGAATGACCTCAGAAACCCCACCACTGAGAAGCTGAGGATGAAAAAGGAGCAATGGGATGCTGCTGGATCCATGGGTGATGACTATCTTCTGCTTGATTTCTGTCTCTCTATCTCTCTCTTTCCCTCTGTCACTCTCTCTGAGAGGCCTGACCACCCCCATGAAAAAAAAGGGAAAAAAGGCTATCTTGACCTTCCTGAGGTAATGTATAATTTAATATTATTTACAGAAACACTTTACTAATTTTTGCCAGATTTACATATCCCTGAAAACCTTTTAAAGTACACAATATGAAATAAAGCCACAATCCTAACTGGCAGAGTTGGTTTTAAAGAGCACACATAGTGAGGAAGAAATAAATCAAAAAAAATTTGTGAAGTTCAAGGCATAACTTATTTTCCTTCTCTGAAGTTCCTTTTTTTGGACCATCAGACTGCTGAGCAAACTGTTGGCAGAGGGTATACTAGAGCAGTGGCCTGATCTAAGAGAGTGAACCTATATCATGGTTTAGAAGACAATTTATTAATCTAAAGATTTTTGTATTTTCTTCTAAGTGTCTGTTATCCTCCATCTTTAGGAAAAATTCTCTCTTCAAAACCATCTTGATTCTGAATTATTTCTGTGTTGCACCGGTGCTTTCTGGGATAAAAAAATATGACATAAAACCATGCAGTGTTTGTGCACTGAGTTGTTGGTGACCAGTCTGTGACATACTTTATTGTGGCTCTGTATGGATGTTTTATCAAAGATGGAGGGAAATCTCTTATGCTAAAGAAATAATGTTCTAAAGCTGCTTTCAAAGTTTTCAGTCTAAACTACAGAGGACAAATATATTGACACTCAAACTTTTATTGGCAAAAAAAATTTTGTTTTTTCTGTGATCAAATATGCTAACCAATGCTCATCTTTTAGCTCCTTAGGAAAAAAGCCATAAAACAAACCCCTGAATATGTAGTGGAATCTATTCTTTAAATAAAGACCATTTGTCAAAATGCACAACTAGATGCAAAACAATGTGGTTAGGTGTCTCTGTAAAAGAACAAAAATTATCTTCTCTAAAACAGCTTTAATGTAAGCCAAAGCCCATTTTCTGTTAGAGTGCTGCCATGCTCTTGAAGGGTCAGGAAGCTCATTTTCCTCAAGTCTCAGCCTATAACACTAGTGCAGGTGTAACATACCTAAATAACCATCCACAATAATTTTTGCATAAATGTAGAGCGACACAAGAATTGAGATGCAATTATTTAGCATTTGTGGGGAATGGAGATGGTTTATTTGGTATGTCAAGTACTGACTCCCTTGAGAGAAATGAACCACTCAATGAAATGTCTAAACTTTTACAACGTGTTGGTATGGTGGCAGCATTAAATAGATAGCTTTTATAGCCATCATGTGTGCAATTTTTGGAAAATCTTACGCTATTTCTGATCAACACTTTTCAGAATCTTTGTGTTAAGACAATGATAAACAGATTCATAATCAGCAAAAATCCTCCAAAACCTACAAACCCCAAATCATTTAATTAAGGGAATAGATTAGGCAATGCTGTGCATTTAATATGCTTAGACTTAAGGAATTAACTCAAAATGAAAACGTATTTTTAAAAGGCCTAGGGTGTTACCCTTTATAAGTAGAGCACTTTATTTACTTTATATTATTTTTATATACTATATACTTGGAGAGTCCAAAAAAATGTTTGTTTCTTCTGAATATTAGCCTCTCTTGAGTCCTCCCTGTGTTAAATTAAATGGTCTCTTCAAACACTAGAAAATGATGAAAAACCATTTTAGCAATATGCAGGGGCTGTTTGAACTAAAGAGCAAAGATATGCAAGACAGTGTTCTTGACTCCCCAGGCCAGTGGGGAAGACATTTGAATAAAGTTATTATGCTTCAGGCTGAGATCAAAATAGATTTTTGCTCTATTACCAACAGATTTGTTTGAAAGTATGTTTGTATCTGTACTCCAATTCTATCTATCATTAATCAGAATCCTAAAGTGTAAGTCTGGTTGGAAGGTGGCAGAATCCCAAGTCTGATTCTGAGGCTGTGGAAGGCAGGAGTGAGGGTATTGAACCAACAGTTGGTATTTCTAACAGAGCACAGGGGACCTGTGTGTGCTCCAGTGGGGCCGTGGTGCCTGTGCCACACCCTGCCCTGTTTCAGGAGCAAGTGGGAAGGATCCTGCTCTTATTCCCAGGCACTCTGTTAACCTAAAGAGTGCAACTGGCTCATCACCATGGTACTGGAGTTTAAGCTCATGTTCATTTGGTCCTCCCACCTGACCCAGAGCCTTTCCTAAGCATCATGGGATGCTTTTTTGTTTAAAAATTGGGAGTTTAAAGCCTTATGGCCAACAGAAAGTGGATAGGATGGGAAAATGTGGCTATGGTTTGTCTTCTCTGCTTTTCTTGCTACCTCTTGGCCGGAGACTTGCTGTGACATGTTAAATTATGCATATCAGTATAAGAGAGTTCCTTCTTTGCAGGAGGGCTGGCTACACTTGGCTACCTTGATCCTGGAGGTGAGGTTAAAAAAGGCATTAGAATGAGACCAAGCTCTTGTGCCAGCTTTTGGTTGGAATAGAGATCTATCACTATTAAAGCTCCCTAGTCCTTTTTGGGCTGGCCTTCAGATCAGTGGAGTAAGGTTGCATGATATGTTAGCCTATACTTCAGGAGGATGAGACCACAGCTCTGGACTCCTTAGCTACCAACTAGGAAATATTTATTAAAATCTAGAAATTATTGTAAAGTAATAAGTTCAACCGGTTTCTCTGAACCAGTAATAGTGCTCTTAGTTATTTTTTGTCTGTGTAAATACATCTTGCTGGAGAACACTAAGTGTAGCAACAAGGTGAGCATAATTGTTTGCTTCGTTATCTTATTACAGCTTCTTTTATTACATCTTGAATTTGAGCTCTTTCCTAGAAGTTCATGTTCCTTATACATGCAGTAGTAATTTACAACAACACTCTACAAAATTTATGTATATTTTGAAGTTCTTATGTACTTATGTGAAATTCTGGGGAATTTTTTACATGCTGGCAAGCCACTAAACACTCTACTATAGCTGTGCGGTTGGAAAGTTTTGAGAAGAACACAAATGTCTTCTGAAAGGCATGAAGTACAAGATCACTTGAAAACGCTTGTTAAACTTAGCCCTGCTACTTACTTCCACTTGGGCCAATGTCTTTACAGTTTAAAACAATTTCTCCTTGGGACAGCTGCTTTCATTTGTAGTGAATTTAGTTCATCTGGGCACAGTTTTTGATGCCTTAACTACTTTGAACTCTGTTACAGCTTCTCTTTGATACTGTCCTTTTGTTCCTGTGGTTTATGTCAAAAACTAATCTGCTTTATAATCTGGTAAATTTATTAAGTAACCCAAGAAAAGATATTTGTTTCACTTTTTTTTTCATCTTCTGTATTTCTTAACAATGTTTGCAATATAACTTTTGATTCTCTCACCTGTCAGTTGGTAAAAGATATTTTCCTTAATTATATTTTCCTGTTGATTGCATTGTTCACTATTCAAAATTACTTTGTTTAGTAGTTTAAGATCTTTATTCTTTCTTTAATATAGTACAAGGAGAGGTATATTTCCTTGCTTCCAGGAGAAATGGCATAAATTAAAAATACATCAATTTCTTTCTCCCATTCATGCTATTTTTATTTCTTGAACTTCCTCAGAACTTTCTCTCTTCTGGGATTTTATAGATTACACCATGCTGAAATGTTGCTGTACTCTCTCAGTGAACTTCCTTACCTTTCTTTATCCAAGATTTAAAAGTTTAGATTTTCTTTCACCTTCATCTGCTGAAACCACAAGTTTCTCCATTAATGATAGCTAAGATACAACTCTTACTGCACTGATTGATGGTATAATAACTGTATCTGACTTGTGTTTTTTAATTGAAATGAAATAATTTACTGTTTGGTTTTTAATACTGAACTAGTGGACGTTTCTCACAGGCTTCATGTTGTCACAAACATTTGAAGAACAGAACTCAATTTTAATTGGCTCAAGAGCTTAGACATGGTTGGGAAGGAATAAAACTTTATTTCTAACACTAAAAAGTTAATGTTCTTAAAAATCTCTTTGCTACAAAATCTGAAGTTCTCCTACTGACAGATTATTATACTGAGTGGGGAAAAAAGTATCAAATCATATTTGATTTTTTAAAAAAAAATAAAGGTTGTACTGGCAGCTCCTTGGCTGTCTCATTTAAATACTACCAACACCACTCCTGTTTTATTAACTTTTTAATTCCCTGTGGAATAATGTCTGTAACCACAGATGAAGTGCAAAAACTAAACTTTGGTTAACATCTTTTTCTTGTAGGAAATAGGTTATCAGATTTCAATAACTTGTACACTATGTGACTACATATGGCATTCCTGGTTCTGTTGGTATAGTTCTTGTTCACAGATTGTCACCAGCATTAGATGCATTACTCTGTACACAAATATGGTTCTGAACCTTTTTCTGCACTTTTAGAAATCCTGTCACTTGAGATATCATGGAAGCTGGTTTCTAACCCTCTGAATGAATCTTTTACCTGTGGCTAACAACACCTTCTGCCCTTACCCTTCTTTTCAACAGTTTTAGGACTTGTACCTCAAAATTTTCTTCAAACTGTTTTGCAAGTTTATCACTGTGAAGATAAATTGAAGTCATATTTCAGAGGAGCAAATATTGTCTTTAAAAAGATAAACACCAAGTTCTAGTTTGCATCTCTTTCAAGACCACATGCAATTTCTTATAGTTTATTGACCTGTGAAAGATGCTTCAGCTATTTAGCTTAAGTACCTCAATAGAATGTTATGTGTTTGCCTTGTCCACTTATTCAAGATATTATGCTATGAAAACATCTTGTTCTGAGTATAGTTCTGAATATTATCATCTCCCTCCAGGGAAGGAGTATTAGTAGTAATGACTACCTTGACTACACTGAAGAGTGTTTCTGCCCTAATCCATCATTCCCTTTCCCAAGTTGCTTATGGTACAGGAAAACTGGCAACACAGGGAATATCAGGCTCCTGATGCCTCCTGCTGTACAGGTGGAAGGAATTGGGATGTTGTGCCGTCATGTCTTAAAATGTTTTCTGTTGTATTAATTACTTACACAAACACTTGTGCAATTTTTTCCTTTACTATTCTTGTGCTCTTAGTTATGAGTTTATTTTTTTCCTTTTTTTTTTTTTTCAGTAGTTTTGATGCTTTTGTGGCCTGAAGTGTTGAATGTGTTGAAGCTGGAAGTAACAATGTCCTCTTTGCTGCACAGTGCTGTGTATTCCAGTGTGTGTATGGAACTGGAAGACAGTAATCTGCATACTAAAGAAAGACACCATTAATTATGCAGCTATTGCACTGTGAGGAGTGGATAATTCTAGGTTTCAATGGCCTTGAATCATTATAAGGGTTGTGTTTTCCAATGTATTAACTTCTTTTCACTGATCTTGAGAGACATAGGCAAGCACCTGAAGCTGACAGAATTACCCACAAGGATCCTATAGCTTTGCCCACTCTCCTTTAATTCTTATGCATATGCTTGCCATTCTCTTTGCTCAGAGTTTGCTGTTGCCTAAGCTTTTGTCTCTTACTTCCTCTCATCATAACTTGGTAAATAGTAGAATTCAGGATTCTGTTTGGTGACAGGTTTCAGTGGTGAAAACATCCCTATGTTAGAAGTGGTAACATCAGAAAAAATAAAATAGACTAAGGCAATTCTGCAGTGCAATATAGAAGAACATACTTTCTGATGTTTTCTAGGAAAATGTCTTGTGCTCTTTTTTCTTTCTTTCTTTTTTTTTTTTTGACAAAACCAATTTTTTTCTTCAGTGAATATTTTTTCAATTATTATTCATCAAGAAGGGATGTGCTGTGTCCTTATTTGAAATCTACTTTTGAAGTAGGCTGTAGGCAAGAGTTCCACCTTTCTGCAGGGAATCGGAAAGATCTGTAGCGGGTGCTGCTCCCACCTTGTCCAAGGACTGGGGCTCGAAGCGGCTCCCGGCTCTCTCCGGGTGTGGATCCATCCCTGCCGGATGGCGTCCCCGCGGTCACTAGATGGCAGTCTGTCCTCCGGGATACACCGGGCCGCCGGACCCGCCGCCCGAGACCACGATTAATATGATTTGGATCTGTTCTGTCGGTATTAAATCACTTAGATTGTTGATGAAACAAAAATTTACATCACAGATGAAACGCGTTGTTCACACTGAAGCGTGAGTTCTGCTGCCCTGGAGCACTTGGATTTGGGCCGTGTTTGTTTTTCTCTCTTCTCCCCTGTCTCCATCCTAAATTTTCAGCTTATCTTTGTTTTATTTTTGTTGGTTTTTTTTTTTGTTTTGGTTTTTTTTTTTTTTTTGATGAGGGACTCTGAATAGAGTAAGAAAGAAAGTTGAAGGGAATGTTGTGATTAAGTCTGATATTTTATTTGTGTCTGCATAACTTACCAAAACAAAAAGGAAATATGAATATGCAACTTACTGCCAAAAGTGTTCTACTTCTCTTGTGATGGTAATTTACAGGGAAATTTATAAGTGTTCCACTGCAATATTTAGGTATAACTTAATGTATTTTTTAATAGGAAAACAATAACTTAAAAATGCTATATCTCTTAGCAAAAAGATCACATTTGTAGTTTTGCATTTATCATTTTATTAATTTCAAATTTCAGTGCCCATATTTTTCTATTTAATAAGAGGATTTTTTTAAAAACCCAGTTTTGAATTCCTTTCTGTTCTGAAAAAACTGATTTCAAAAGCTATTAAAACACTCATTTACTACTACTCTTTTAACACCATGATATCAAAAAGAGTTTTAAATAAGTTCAATTATTAATATACTTTCAGAACAAACGCAAAAATATTCATATATTGCTTGAAGAGTATTAAACTGTATAACATTTAGAATAGCATGTGTTATACGCTTTTTTTATTATTATTTCCCTGAAAAATGATCAAGTGTAATTTTTAGAAATTTAACAATCAAACTGATATCTGGTGTATTCTACCTCATTTAACCATCCTGCATTCTGCACTTTTTTCTCAACAGTCTGTCAATATTGCATCAATATCATCATTAGGAATTTTAACAATCAAATGGATTTGCAGTGTATGCTTATCAAGATTAGCAAGCACATGCTGCATATTTCTATTAACAGCACGTCAATATCATCGTTAGAAAATCAGCAATCAAATGGATCTGTTGAGCAAGCATATGCTGACCATCATAATATTTAGAATCCAAAAAGGCTTTGCTTAGCATAAGTCTGTTTCTGCTAGCTTATTATTTCTTCTTCTGGAATGGCTACCTAGATGGCATCTTTTAATATAAAACTGTTAAAATGGTGTTTCTGTAAATAGAGTATGATGTAAGCCTCTGCCACAAACTCAAGTAATAGGGAATTAGGATTCATGAAGATATAATAAAAGTGTTTATGAAAGACTTATAGCATATGATGCCTTTCACTTTGCAGCAGAAGCTTTCATTTTCAAGGGTAACTTGAGTACTGCATACATGCAGTTATTTATCACTTTTTCCTGCTTGCCTTTAACTGTGTAAATGACTTTAAAATGCTTTCTCTATATGTATAATTAACTTGTTGTCTAAAGTCTACTATTTAGGAAAAAAACCCAAATAAAAAATAACCCAGAGTTTACCAGGACCCAGAACCTATTTTTCATGTATTTTATTGGATTTATATAAAGAGTGAGACCTAATATTAGCATTCTAACATAATGAAAATGTAGTAGCAATAGGCTCTAATTTTGTGCCATATGCTGCAGAATTAATGGCATGCCCCTATCGCTGTAAGATAGGAAACAATTAACTATTCTCCCACATGCATATATGTATTCCCTCTTTTGATGCTGATCAAGTGTAGTGATACATTGATAAAGGAGAAATATTGTAATTGGTAAATTCACTTTTGGATGTCCACAGAGTGTGGAAATTTTTTTTGAAGAACCAATTGAAACAGTTACTTCCGGAAAGAAGTTTTTGCTATTAGTTTCTAAAGATACTAATTGTAAACATAACGGAGAAATGTGATGCAAGTTGCTTTTGTAAATAATAGTTACAACTGAGCAGAATTTTGGCCTCCTATCTTTACTACATTTGAAACATCTATTTATTTTTAGACTTACTTTAAATACAGTAATATAATAAGGAATTGCAGAGTCCTACTTTAAAGAACCATTTGTTTGGGCAGTAAAAATATAGCCTCTCAACATCCTTAACCAATTACCCGTCTTTGTCTATGCTGTTTATGGCTTGTAGGGTAATGGCTCCAGCAGAGCTAATAGCCAGCTCTAGTCTGGACATCATTGCAGGAGACAGATTCACTTCTCCTGGAGATGAGTACTGCAGTGTGCCCAGCCTGCGTGAGGTCTCCGCCGAGGTCACGCTCCTGACACCCTGCAGTAGGTGAGGACAAGGACACAGCACACACAGCTTTAAGACAGATAGTTTAACCTTGCCTAACATTTCACCTTAGCTACTGCTGTTTTTCATAGCTCCCTTTTCAGAGCTGATATAGTAGCTTTATGGGTGTGGAAGCATGATTTTTATCTTGGCATTGGTTTAAGGATAATCGGGTCATCTGTAGAAAAAAGCCTGAACTCTGACTCTCCTCATTTAGAACCAATGATATCCCCAGCCTTTCTGCTTTGACTGTGTACTTCAGCAATATGATGTTGGTTTATATGAAAATGAATATTATACTTTATTTCATATCCACTATTTGCTGCATTAAATAAGTTACTCTGCTGTAGTCATGGTAATTGTGCATTCTGGACTTGCTTCAGATACATCTGTGCCTCATGGGAGCCAGTCACATGGCAGCTTTACAGAGATTTTATATTTTTATATGTTTTATGTCATCAAATTGTGTCCCCTCTGCCTCTATCCCGTGCAGGGGTCGTGAACTTTAGGTTCACTAAGAGCATAAACCAGGGCTAGATAAGGAAAAGCTTTCTGTAAGCTTGCATGGATGGTAAAAGCCCAAACAGAAACTGCTGACAACTAAGCTTTCCTGTCAGGTAGTTATGCTCAGCTAATGCAATAATAATTTGCACAGAACAATAAGCTGTATTGCTGTATATAATATTCTTTTTTCTAATGACTCATTATCCTAGGATGATGAGGAGATGAGTAGAATGTAAGTGTATTAAAACATAATTGCTTTTCTATTCAAACAAGAGCATGCAGCGTACACATTGTGACAAATACCTAATGAATTGGAGTGGAGTTTTTTGCTCTGTGTCAGTTTATGGCAATGCCTGCCATAACTGCCTGTTTAAGATCTTAACTGCTTGTAATTTTGACAGTTACCTGTTAGTTGCTTTTGGTTGAAGAATCATGCAAAACTATGCTGCTTCACTGTAAATGTGGGATTGTTTGCCAACCAAGAGTGTCAACTTCTATGACTCAAGTTGAACAATTATAAGATTAATTTTGTATAGCTCCTTTTACTCTACCATAAATAATTGCATAAATATTGCCCCAAAGTGGTTTCTTTCAATCCATGATAGACAAAATGTACCAAAAAACCCTTCCAAAATATTTGAGATAAAAAATGTTAAACATTTTGCCTCCCATAAATATATTAGCTCCAGATTTGAATAAGAAACTGTGAGTGGTAAAGTCAAACTTATGCAAGCACTTATGTTAATTTCCCATAATCATTGGTAAAATCCTAAACTTATGTTGCACTGGTTAATTTTTCTTTTAAGATGACAGTAGTCCTGGGTAGTCATTTCCATAAGTACATTTGAATCTGGAAGATGCCAAGACAAAGTTTCCTTCCACTTAAAGAATCAGAGTGTCCCTTTTCTGTTGATGGCCAATGCCTGGGCTGTAATTTTTGAGTCTTCATTTATCATCACCTCAGCCAGAATCACCATTGTATGTGGTATTTTTACATAATTAAACTTTGTACCTATCCTTACTCAAACCACTGGAGTCCTTCCCAAATGGGTCAATGGGTATCAAAACAGTGCCTGTGCATTATAGCAATAAGTGAACTAAGTATGAATCACACCCTGTATTTTTTTTTTAATTGGGAAATAGCTCTGTCTAATGACTAATTTTTCCAGGGCCATCATCATGACATCCATGACAGACATTGTGGTTAAACTGCCTTGAGAGCCAAATCAAGAGAACTCACCTTTTCACTCCACTCAGGAGACCAGAAGACCAAGCTAAAGGCAGGAGGACAAACTTATCTAAATATTGAACTGCACCAAGGTGGGGTGCTGTGACGGCATCAGGCAACGGGGCTTGTACCTCAGCATCCCCTGGAGTGTGGGGAGTTTCTATGCTTGCAACATTCTGACTGGATGTGCCACCTCTGACAAAGTCTTATAATGAGATGTTTGAATATGCTTTCTGGTTAAACCCGGTGGAAAATAAGATCCGTTTTACTAAAACTAAATGTAATTACCTATGACTTGTGTAGAGCAGTCAAAAACTGTCACTTTATTTTTTCATGTTGCTTTAAATGTTTCAAAAAGTTGTATTTTTTTCTCCTTAATTAAAGCTTAACTTTATGAAAGCCATGATATACTTCTTGAGTATATACTTCTTGAGTGTCATGCCTTTTCCAAATGGTACTTCTTCACTAGTTTCCCTGCAAGCAGATGAGTGAGCCAATACTCTGTGCATGTGATGGCCAGATATGCTGCCTGGCATGTTGTGGACAGAACAGAAGGACAGAAGTACAGGACAGAAGCACAAGATACTCCTGCCTATTGTCCTTCAGTCAGGCTTCTACTTTCTTCTTTTTGCTTGCCCTCTTGATATCAAGCCAAGAGCTGGAAAAAATGTTATTCAGACACACACAGTTTACGTATCTCTCTTGTGCCTCTCTGTCTGCTGGCTGATGTGCTCCTGGGATGCAGTTCAAGCTCTGCAGGCTTTCTGCTTTCATAGGTTCTCCAGCCAAGAGCTATAGGGCAGTCTCAAAGCATCTCTTTTAGTGGTTGTGGAACTACTCTGCATGGACTTGGCTCTTCTTGTTGTGTTGCCGTTGGCTTCCCTTGTGCATCCTTGTCATGGTGATAAAGGAATGGTTACACAAACACAGGGGAACCTCACCTGCCAAGCTCTGGAGAGATCTCTGCTGTCCAGTCCAGTGCCTATGTGGCTGGAAAGCAGCACTAGAAATGTCTAAAATGGAGCCATGATGAAGAACTAAGATTATTGCATGGAACAAAAGGGCATGTTCAAGCTTGGATCAAAGATCATGCAATTACCACAAACTCTTACAGAGATATCTCAGTTCTCAGAGTGGCAAAACAGTGCATGAGACTTGAAAAATTTGTTTCCTGCTACTAAAAAACAAGATTCCCTGTAAATTCCCAGTGATCTGAAATCTATTCTTGAGACTTCTACATATTCACAACTGAGATAAGCTATTCTCAAAGTGTTGCCATTTCAGATTAGCTTTTGGGTTTTGTTGTTTGGTGGATTTTTATTTTTTATCTTATTTTATTGGGGGGAAATTTTCTTTTGTTTTGTTGGTGTGGGGGCTTTGTGTGAAGGTTTTTTTTTTTGTTTGTTCCTTTTGTTTTTCTCTAACTGTAGACTTTTTCTTCCTTCAGGGAATTTGTTCTCAAAAGTTTTGTGCTCATGCAAGATGTCAGAATGTCTACATTATAGACAGAACCCTGACGGACATTAGCTTCCTGAGTTATATGGAAGGTAGTCAGATGGTTCCTGGTTGTGTCGTAGAGAAACACATAGGCCTCTCTGTAATCCAAGGCCTCCTACTGTCCTATTGTTAGGGCAGGTTCTGAAACTTGCACTGTATTTTCTGACGGCAAGTTAACTCTACCAGAAATCTCTGATGCTATGGCAATAAAGCTGCCTCTATCCTGCCACACTTTATGTCTGATGCACTGTAAAGAAACACACTGCTGTTGCTTGAATATGAACTACTTTTTAATGTAGTGACTTGCAAGAGAGTTATTTTATTTGTGTTCCTCAAACATGAAGGAATTTCTTACTCTCTGTGAGATTGGACAGAAATAATGTGTAGTTGTTTTTAAATGAGGAGGTAAATGATAACACACATAATGCTTTTATAAATGTCAAAATTTCAAAAGGTGAACTTTTTTTTTAACTGTTTAATATATGTAGTAAAATATTTTTTGATCACATGTACATTGCCAAAGTTTTGGCAAAATTCGACACAGATTATTTTTATGACATTGTTTTATGATATGTTTGCTCTGCTGGATTCTCATTTAGATCTCTGTTTTGCAATGAGGTCTCGTATGTCACAGAACAAAGTGTTAGTTCATTTTGCTTTGTTTTAATAACATCTACCTAAAATAAGAGAAATTAAGGTACATTCTAATTTATGTCTACCTTTATATGCTGTATTCAGGGGTGAAATTCTCCCAAACTCATGTATTTTACTTCCCACTGCTTCCACAAAAAGTGCCACTTTTCCTTTTAATTAATACATTTAAGTAGATACCTACTTTATTATCAAAGTGCTCTAAAATGTATTATAGTCTGAGATTACAAGCTACTTTATCTGAAGAAAATAATTTTCTGTAAAATCTTAATGTAACTGCATTAATTTTTCTCATTGCTATATTCTATGTCCATATTGGTAGTCATTGGAGAAGAATTCTTCAAGTGTATAGAGAATCGAAAGAAGAAAATTAAACACCCTGAATAATTTAAACTCATTCATAAATTGTAGCCTTCTATTCCCCTTTCTCCTTTTATAAAGGCTTTGCTTAGATAATTTGTTCATATACTGAAGAGGAATGGGGATATGAACAGAGAGTATCAAAAGATGACACCTGGCTCCACTGGCAGCAGAGAATGGGTTGTGATTAGGTAGAGAAATGTTCCTGGTTTTTATGCATAGTTTTGTTTGTAGCCTTTGTTTTCACATCTGACTCTCTACTTTGAGAAGATTTTGTTCTATTTATTCTGTGGGATTTTGTTTTGATTTTTTCCCTTCAGTTCCATCATTGCAGACTTTTCCTTTTTAGCTATTGCTGTAGCTCACTCAGTGGGAGGAGTGAACTTCATATTGTGTAGTAAATCCTTGGACTTGTATTTGGGACCTTTAAACTCAATATTTCCGACTACAAGACCCTCTTTTCAGTGTTTATGGGTGCATTTAACTTGAAGCCTACCTCTTTGCTTTCTGTTCTGCATACCTCTTAGCTTTCTGTTCTGTTGAAGCATTCCCCACTCACAGTTTTTTTCTTGCTTTTCAGATTAATTTTCTCACTTGAGTGCTACATTCCTCAAAGGTAAAGCAAGTTGTCTGCTTGTTTTGTTTGCAGGTTTTCCACAGATCCACAAATGTTGCATATTATAAGATTTTCATGTCACCTCTCCTCCATACTCCATAAATGGCTTATATCTGGAAAGTGAATCCAGTGAGAGCATGGTAAATAGCAATCCAACATTTTCAAAATACATTGTGAATCCATGCCTGCTGACCTACTTGTGTCCTGTCCGTCTTCCCAATGGCTGTTTGTTAAGTTGTGATTCACAAGCACTGGTTCTGCTTTCTTGCTGGGTGGCATTACTTCATAAATATTTCTGTGTATTGCCTATGGTCCCTGCACCCTGGATTTCCAATGTTTGGAAAGCACTTGCTGAGAAGTCATTTGGCATATTATCAAATGGCCACAGCCCAGTAATAAGGTATAGGTGGAATTTTTAATATGAAGTTGGCAAGTCTCATGTCTCAACTCAGGCATTTATTTCTTTTTCCCTAGTTTACTTCTTTAAAAGAAAAAAAAAAAGAAAAACAAGAAAGAATTTGCAGAATCGAATTACTAATTTCATATGGGAGAGCAATAATTGTTCCTTTTGAAATTCTGAAAGAGACAGTTTTCTAGAGTTTTTTTCAGTGTAGTTTTCAGATTAACCTTAGTGGGGAAATTAGATGCTGTTCTCTGCATGGCCAATTTAAAGAAGTTGCCATTGTCCTTTTAGCCCAGAAGTCAAAGTTCTATGAGGCAGACTACACTAAAAAAAAGGTCTTGGGTCAACAAACTCTGCTTTTCCAGGACTAGATTTCACCTCCCCTGGCCAAGATTTAATCTGGTTCTACTCATCCTAGTACTTTAAAGGTGCTCATCATCATAGTTCTTCTATCTGAAGCTCTTATTTTTATATAAATGCTCCTGTATCCTTTGGCAACAGATTGGTAGAGTTACTGAGTGAAGGTGACTGTGAAGCCTGGTGGTGAGGGTGCTCACTTGCCAGGAAAGTCACCTTGTTCCCAGTCCTGTTTCTAGACAGGGCTTAGTTTATTTAGACTAGCAACATGTTAGCACTGCTTACTTGCAAAATTATGTTGTATCAGGCCAAAAAGGCTTTTATAAGCCAAAGCTCAAATAACATAAAAACAATTTTCAAAATAAAAGGCTGTCTAAAATGTGTATACCTTTTGTAGTGTGAGATTGTGTTAGCAGCATTTGTTTCTTGCTGTCTGGAAGGCCATCTTTTATAAAAGTACAAATATGGTTTTGAGACATACACAACTAATTTATGACAGATGTTAAGAGCTTGCTAAGGCAAGACAGAAATACAGAAGGAGGCAAAATAGAAAATGTAGTCATCTTTGTCACTAAATAGCATGCTATTTAGAAAGACAGTAACATGCTGTAGTAAAAAAAAATGTTTGTATTGCAGGAGATGTGAAACAGTCTCCTGTTGTATGCTTAACAGGCTGTGCACCCAAGTTGACTCTAGCTGATTCTCAAGCATATTCACATCAAATGGGTGTTCATAAAGTATTTTATTCTTTTCTGAAGGTGAATATATGACCTCAGATCTACTGCAAATTACACTGAACTGTCATATCTCCATAAGGAAGTATTTTTAGCTCTTCATGTTTATAAAAGGTTTATGATTTCAGCTGTAATAATAGCTGAGAAAAAAAGGCTGCAAACACCACACCTCCCCCCCAAAAAAAGAATAAAACCAAAACTAATCTTCCAAACTTTTCTCATCCTCTTTAGCACTTAAGAGCTTACAAAGATAAGTGACTCAAAAAAAGTTTGAAATAAAATCTTCATATAATTATTTTGTTTTGGAATCAAAGCAAAGCAATAAGCTATCCTTTTCTTTTTTCTTTCTACCTACATATGGACACACAGATCATGCAATACTGTTGAGTCCATTGTTCCAGGATAAGGCAACAAATACTCCTGATGCAGTGACAGTACATAGGAAATGTTAGCCTTCCATTAGGTTCTGCCTAGTGCTGGGATTGCATTTGAATGCATTTTGTTTCCTTGTGCCAATTCACCTCCTCTCTGTTTATAACTGTAGAGAAGAAAGGTGATGAGCACCTATCTTATACACCATCACCATGGCTTGTTTTTCATGTTCACATCAAAATTTTTGTGAGCATTTCAGTGAGGCAACCATGTGTTACTAAAATCAACATTTTTTCTTCATGGGGTCTTATTACCTTGACCACCTGTGCTTCTGCTTTCGAAGGATTCTGCATCTGAATTGGTTTTACTGTGTGAAGCTCATGAAGTTTCTTTTGGGAAGAACAGTTAGGGTAGCTCTATTGTCTCTCTCTTCCTCTGCTGATGGTGGTTTTCAAGGTGCAATGATATTACATTAAAGCCATGATGAGGTTAATGAGATCTGATCATTACTGATTTCTGAATGTATTGGTGCTGTTGGGAAGATTTGCCAAACAGTCAGATGGCAGATTTTTGCTTAGAGAATGTGTTTGAAAAGTAAAATTCCCAGCAGGGCGGGTAGCCAAGGATTTCTTAGAGAAATTGCCATAACAAGTTGTAAAAAAAGCTGTGGTTGCTTTTTTATAGAAAAAAAAATAGAATTGCAATACTGCACGTTTCAGTTTTGTTCAGTGCCACAAAAACTCATTGTTACCTTAGGATTTACATAGTTTCTTAATTGTCTTAATTGTCTTAAACTTTCTAGTTTATTCCTAATAACAGTAGCTATTGGGTGTATAAAGAACAAACCAGACTAAATCCTGTTCTCAGAAATATACAGTTCTTCTTTTTTCTCACTGCAGTGCCTCATAACATGGTTCTGTTAGGATTAGACTGTTTAGCAATACATCTGATTTTATGACATTCATGTGATTTATAAACTTTCAATACCTGATATGAAGAGAAATCTTAATCAGCTGAAGAAGGGTTCTTTATATAGATAAAATTTTACTGTTTTATTGGTGTAGTAAATATCAACCTGCTTCCATTTAGGAAGAAGAAAGTAGCAGAGTTTGATGTGAAAACTGCTGTATGTGACTTGGTAATGGCTCATATCCTACCTCTGTGTGTATTGCTAGTCATAAAAGGACTAAAACATCACATTGAAAGTAAGTAAATATATTTCAAGGAAGTTGTGAAACACAAAGAGTTGTCAGGCAGAATCCTCAATTGCTGTCCCTAGTTTAGGATTATAACGTGTATATAGATAAGATTGAAAACCAGACTAAGAATTGATTTTTTTATATCCATCTATCTATTTATCCATCTATCCATCTGAAAATACTATAAGTAAAAAAGTAAACTTGTACAACTTATACTGGTTTCAAACGCTTCCAATCTTGTGTTTCACATGGAAAAGATTGAAGCCATCCTCCCTTATGCAAGGTTAGAATATATTTTAGGTAACTCATGTTTAAATGATGTTGTCTGTATTTTTTTTTTTTTTTNTTTTTTTTTTTTTTTTTTTTTTTTTTCTAAGTCTGTCAAACTTTCTTCTGTTGATATTTGGAGGCATTCTCAATCCCTTTGTTCAGAGCCTCTAAATGTTTATTTAATAAAATTACATGCCTGCACCCACTGGCATATGGTATGGTCATTGTGGTAAAATGACAGAAATCGGTGGTGAGCTCCACTCTCCTTGTCTTTCCTTCATAAAAGATGAGACCAGAACTGAAATAGGGTGCTTTGCACTATTTGTGTGTTGATGTTACATGGTGCAGACAGACGTATGAGTGTATAAACAATACATTGTCACAAAAATCTCCAAAATGCTTAGCATCTATACAAGGTGAAACACTTTATATTTACCTCTTGTTAGGCCAAGCAAAGGTGAGAAATAAAGCTCAAAAAGTGGGGAAAAACAGGGAAGTGACAGAAACGGGGCAATGAGAGAACGAAAGAATATGCATGGGAAGGAATTTTCTTCTCTAATTAAGAGAAAACAGATACTTCCATAGAAGCTTCTGCTTTCCAGAGGCTCCTTCATATGTGCCTGCAATTACAAGTTGCTGTTACCATACGTGCTTTCCTTTTCCCCCTGATATTCCCTTTTTCCCACCTTCTAACAAAGGGATGTAGAGAATGCAAATAAATTGCCTGTCTGAAATGGAGGGAGCTGTGGGCTTTAGTTGACATTAGTGTATTGTGGAGGGATCCAGATGCACGATACCCATCAAATTTCTATCAATACTAATTTACTAATATCAATAATAATCTGTTTCCCAGTGGATCAGCTTTCTCAAGCAGGGTCTGTGCACTACTTACAGCTCTCTGAGCCCTTCAACTAAGGTGTCAATAAAGCTGACCGCTGTTCTGGGTCTATTGACAGTTATTAAAAATGACCTTGATGTAATTTCATGCCTATCAAAACAAAGGCCATATGTTAAGGATTATGAAAAGCTACAGTGAATGAAAGCAATGACAGGCTTCTGCTGGGTGAGGGTAGAGGGAGGTCAGCATATGTGACTATTATTGGCTCCTCTCCTCTCCTTCTTTTCCTAAGGCACTGAGCGGTGGTGCCCCTTGGTAGGCAACTGTTATGCTAAAGGCATAATTGGAACAATTTAGAGCTCAGGGGTACACTTTTTTAAAGATCTGTCATAGCATATCATCTCAACAGTTAATGTGGCGTAAAATATCATAAACACTGCTGAGGACCCTGGAGTCCCCATGGCAAGGACCAATCGATAAGACCCAGTGGATGATCTGTCTTCCTTCACAAATATAGGGCATGTGAGGAGCACTCTCACTTGCTTTCTTATTCTGCCACTTTATAGGCATAGTGGGCTGTTATCTGGGTGTGAAGGCAAGAAACAATCCTTTGGGTGTTCCTGAGGGAAGATTTTTTACAAGAACTGTGTGGACGCCAAGTCCAAAACCCAAAATAAATTGGTTACCACTAACAATCCAAATGTGCCTCATTTACATACACAAATGATGTTACAGGTAGAAATCCAGAAAAATTAGAGGCATCATATCATATTATGCTCTCCTCTCTTTGCTCCCAAAAATCAATTTGCAAGAATTTCCTTATCAACTGATTAAAAAAAAAAAAAATGGTT
>VZTB01017981.1:6188-54335 GCA_013397245.1 Thryothorus ludovicianus
AATATCCTTTTAAACTCTTAAAACTATTTTAGGCACAGGAGGCTTTTTTTAGGAATTGAAATGTGTTTGTTCATCTGTCAGTGTTTGCAGCAAGTAAACATGATGTCAATTAGCCTTGCTAATGTGAAATCATTACCAGTTCCTGGGTGGGAGAAAGAGTTCATCAGCTCAAATATACATTGTGTGTGTTGCAATATATCCTATTGTTGGGTAAGAACAATCTTGGTTGCTTAACTAATTAGTATTTGTTTGGAATACTCTGCTCCTAGGGTTTGAAGCCTTCAGTAGAAGTTTTCTAGTGGCACACCAACAATTGAGACAATTGTACTGGAGCTTGAACAAATGTAGAATAGAGAAGCCTTTGAGCATAAAAAAGTTTAAAAATTAGTGTTATTAAACTCATGATTTTCCAGTGAACCTCAGCATAACTGTTAGGGGGAAAAAAATTATCCCCTTAGTACTAAAAATTCACTCTACTTGTAATGCAACATTAGTATAGTCTCTGATGGCCACTGTCTGAAGCTAATCCATGGACAAAAATGGAGGCTGGGACTCATAATGAAAAAAATTTCCAGTTTCTGTTCCATGTGAAATACAAACAGAGTCCAAGATTTTAGAAAAAAATATAGGTGGGTTTGAAACTATCTTTTTGATGTTTTAAATCAACATCAGAAAACGAAATAAAGAAAAAACTCCATTTCAGTCTACAATTTCCAAGATTGTAGACATCATTATGTTGGATGGAAAGGAGTATTATAGTGGACTATAAAATCATGAGTGGGCTCTAGTGAGTTAAAACGTTGATCTCCACTGTCTAATGAGGTGCAGCCACCTGAGCCCAGCATGAGCCAGTTTTACAGCAAGCAGGAGGATTCTTCACACAGATGACAGACTTGTGGAACTCCTTGTTGTAGGATGCTGTGCATGTAAAAATTCATAGGTAATCCAGGGCAGAAGCACTAAATACCCAGAAAAAAAGATCTGCTGTAGGTGCCAAGTATATGAACTACAGTGGGCTCAGGTCATCCATAAGCAGAACACAGTCAGAGTGAGTGCTCATAAGTATTACACACAGCCTGTGTTTCCCTGGACATCTATTACAGACTCTGCTGAAGTCAAGTGACTGGCTTAGACATCCTTGGTGAAGAATTAACTCACTTCTTACATGCTTACTGTACTCCCTTTCCTGCAGTTCACTGTAACTGGATCTATAATTTCAGGACATTCAACAAATGTTACCTTAGAGTCAGACCTGTGTCTGCTGCACTTCAGGCCCTGAGTGAAGTCCTACCAACTGTTCTGTTTTGTTTCATCCACCCAACCTGCCTTCCAAAAGTTGCTGTCCCTAGAGCAGCTATAGCAAAATTGATAACAAAACAACTTCTGCACTATAAAATGTAAAATTACTTTAGTGTAGATTTAATTAAGTTGCCAGGCTGTAAACATATAAACTGCCATTGTTCAGATATTGTTTCATCCTCTGATCAACCAGTCTTTCCATGGACACAGGGCAGCCAGGTCAGTAGCTTCTTAAACCAATGCATATTATAATTATGTATGTTTGAGTCAACACAGGACAAGTGTGGTATTTATAATTACAGTAAATGAAGTAAATTTTCAATGCTATTTGGTGTGTCATGCTATATTCTTATTGTCAGAATTTCTATGAAGCTGTTAGAAAGCAACATCATTATATTCATCCTGGATAGAATTCGTGAATGCTGAGGAGGCATTTTGATACAATATGCAATACAGTATAATAGGTGGATATATCAACACCATTCACCAGTTTCTCCTCTAGCCAAGACTTCTGATCAGTGTGTTGTCTCAAGAGAAAGCCCATGTGGCTGCCTGATTTCAACCCATGCTCTTGCTCCTTGTGCTGAGGTGTTGCCTTTCTCTGTCTTGTATGATCACCCCATCTTCCAGTTTTTGTTTGTCTCCAGCAGTTCTTTCAGCTGGTTCTTTAGGAAAATCCCTTATATTCTGCTTAACTACCTCTGGGAACTTTCATAACTTCAAGTCTTGTTCCTGTTTATTCCCCCCTCCCTTCATTCCCCAAAATTCAACATCTCCAATACATTCCTAAGTAACAGTTCTGTCTGGATGACACATCTGCCTCAGAATTACTATCTAGACCCTTTTGATGCCAAACTCATGGTTCAAGCTAAGTGTGATCAAAATAATTCCTTAGCTGAAGACATGTCACTAATATTCCTTTTCAAATCTGTGGACAGAACTGTCGTTCTGCCAATCACTTGAACTTATGATTTTTCCTGTTTGATTTCTTAAATCCAAGATATCCCTAATTTCCTCCCATTCATTCTGACTGCAGTATTAATCTTTACCTGCCTATCTACACAGAAAAAGCCCTTGTCCGGCTCACAGAGCATCCTGCTTACTGAGTACACAACAAAAATATCCCAGCTCTGCTATGAAATGCTGCTGTGCATTTCCCTATCCTTTGATCATGTGTTGCTCTGTTTACAGTTTGCTTGCGACTTCTCTTTGCTATCAAATTTATGTTATTTGTTTTATGTTCATAACCTAATCTCACTTTCTCTCTCCTTCAGAAACAAGAGATTGTCTCCTGCTTCTAATCAGCTACAGGTAATACCCTTCATCATCCACTTGATTCATTCTCAAGCAGTTACTTTCATGTTGTTCACGCTTGGAAGAAACACTCCAAAGTAACATCATTGCTTTCCTTCAAGTCTCATCTCCAAATCAGTCTTTTGACATTATGCTTATAAAAATACTTGGTGTAAATAAGCTGAAAATAATACTAAGATTGTTGTCTGTCGATATTGCTTTGTTCCCTTTTCTTCCTGAGCTTTTGTTTATCTTTGTGTTGTTGTCTCTTGCAAACAGTACATGTGTTTTTATGTAGCATATTTTTCAATGGCGTTTGCAGACCACTTCATAAGTTGCATTCAATATTTTGGTTTCTGGATCATACTTTAATATGAATATAATAGCAGTAAGATTAAAAACCTAAAGTTCCTCATATTTTATAATTCTTTTTTTTTTTAATGCATGCACAGATCTGTACTGTGTGCTCCATTTTTACAGCAGTTGAGTGACTAGGATGTGTTATATGCTTTTCTTCCCAGGACTGTTTTTATCACTACCACCGCAGAGCAAATTGAAGCATAAAGAGATGAAGGATAACATTCAGAGCATCTGTTTTCCAACTTTGGACAGCATGTAGGTGGAATGTAAGCAGTTAGGTTTATGGAGAGAAAATTCATAAACCAACTTTGCAGTACATGTTCTCTCAGTATCTTGTTTCTGGACCACAAAAATCTATAGATACCGACACACTCACTCCCTGGACTAAAGAACCAGGCACTAAGCACACATGCAGTGTGGAATTCCTTGAGAGACACTTTAAGAAACTCATGCACATTAAGTTTGCTTGCATCTCCAGCTTCCCCAAACAGTTTGTTATACTTCTATTTTAATCTTGAAAAGCAAACAGCATAACTGTATTTGTTGTTCCCACAACACAATATTGACCAAGGAGTTGCAATGGGCAAGACCTGCAGCACTGCCTAACAATCCAGGAGCTGCCCAAATACAAATACCCTGCATTCCAGAATTACACTCCTGAGCTACTGAGGGTAGTTCAAGAACCAAAAGAAGACAAGAGGTTTGAAGGTGGGCGGCCTTATATCTGAGGGCATAAAATCCCAGGGACAGGATCTATCTCCATATAGTGAAAGTTCCATTCTTTTTACATAGGAAGAAGATATCTTTAAAATGAACTCAAAATTCTATGACCTCTATTTGAATGAACTCAGGAAAAAATGTAATATGAAGACAAAATTTTGAAGGTTTATTACCTTCCAAAAATCATGAACTAAAGTCTCTGTCTCATTTTATATTCCTTTTCCTCTCAAGTTTCATTGTGATGCCTCTGCAGTGAAAAGCTGTATTTCTGTAAACAATATTGGGGTTGTGGCTGTTATCATTTCACACAAGACCCCTCTTGCAGAAAGAGCTTTGCAGAATATTGGACTATTTTTTTAAGCACCCTTGACAGTCTGCTGTGCTGAGTCGAAAGATTTCAAGGTACATTAACTTTAACAAAAGAGTGTCTGTGCCATAAGCCCCCATTTCACTTCAAAATAACGATAGCTATTTTAAAAACATATATATAACTTAACCCAACTCTTTTATTTATTATTATTATTTATTTAGAAGGTCCCTCAAGCAAATCCAGATAGAGGCTGATAGGATGGGATTTGCAGGACCAGGGACAGTTTCAATTTTGCTTTGAATTCAACATAATTGAGACTGTGGCATTTGAAAATGTGCAGTCTGCAGATTAGATCATGTAGTTTCCCACCCATTACTAACTCTTCTCCTTCCAGTGCACGATGTGCTCTGCCTCATACACACATTTTATTTCGTTCTGCAGATAATCAAGGGCAGAATTTAGAACCTCAGGAAAAGGCTTTTTCACTGCACAGGAATTGCATCTTTAGTCTTCATATGCCAGAAGATTCTTCAATTTATTGCATGGAGCTCTGTTTTCTGTGTTATTCTGGTATTCTTTTAAGTAGGTTTTCTCCTTGTGAAGAAGAAATTTCTATCACTGTGCTCTGAATTCATTACTCTGTTAACTCTGCAGAGTACTTATGCTGGGTACACTTAAAATCAGAAGGGAAAAATCTCTTTGTGTGTGTGTGTTTGTTCTTTCTCAAAACTGATACATGTTTATTTGTTAATATTAATAACTTCTTACCTCTTTTAACTTTATTGAAAACCAAATTTAGGTCCTCCTTGCTCTGAATTTCCTATGAATTTATAATTTTGTGTACTGTTACTGACTTCCTGGACCTTCACATATGTGCAGTATTGAAGCTTCTGTGGTCTTCTGTTGTAGCACAATAGCTTTCAGCTCCCTTAATTGAACAAGTGCACTTGGGTCTATGTCCAGAATGTTCCATTAAGAAAGACTTGAAACTCATGACATATAAGAATAATAATAATAAATCAT
The DNA here is from genome assembly GCA_013397245.1 of Thryothorus ludovicianus. Classification (NCBI taxonomy): domain Eukaryota; kingdom Metazoa; phylum Chordata; class Aves; order Passeriformes; family Certhiidae; genus Thryothorus; species Thryothorus ludovicianus. The sequence continues at coordinate 11,194 of VZTB01017981.1, forward strand.
TTTTATTTAAAAAAAATATCTTTTCTCTAGCATTTTTCTTCCCTCAGTTTGTCTTTGCTCCACATCATTGGATCATAAGACACTGTTCCAATTTTCCTGGAAATTGAACAGGCGCTTACAGCAGTGTAAAGTGAGTGTAAAATGCCCCAAATAAAAGCAGCAGTTTTGTACTCATTTTGCCTGGTTGAGCAAATATGATCATGATTGTCTGATAGCCCACAACTCTGCCAGCATTCCTGCTCGCATCAGCAGCACTCTCTACCTTATGATCAACATGAAGTTTAAGTAGCTTGTGGCTACATCTATGTCATAAACAAAGCAAGCAAGCAGTTATTTTCTGGCCCTGAGTTCAAGCAGACAGGTCTGTATACATTCAAACTTTCTAAAACAAAGTTGACTATTCAAACCACTTACTGAGAAATATCCTTTGTCTGTGCTAACTCGTGAACCATGACTGAAAATTTTGGAGAAGATTCTAGTTGGCCAGTCATTATACTAAAAACTTAACAGTAGAGAGAACCAGATCCAAAGCTCTGGCATGTTTTCTGGTATTTTTATGGGTAACCTGAGTTTTTAAGTAGTTTGATTAGTGAACTGCTACACCTGTTAATAGGATAATATTGTTTTTATTGGACAAAAATGACTTTTACTAAGTTTCAGTTGCTTTTCAGTCTTTGGTTTCTTACATTTCATTTCACAGCTTTGATATTCTTCAGAGTTGTTGTGGTCTCTTGATTTTTTGTTTGTGCCTTTTACCTTATAGTTTCCTGACTTAGTATATACCTAATTGATCAGAGTGTTCACATACAGCCTACAGAGTGTTACACATACTATTTGTTTAGCCAGTGGGTGATCTTAACATATTCCTCTCAGGTTTTAAAAGTACGTTACATAACCTGCTCTACAAGCAAAAATGTTTCCTTCCATGATTGATTTTATTTGTACAGGTTAGTCCTCTCCCTAAATATTGACCCATGATTTTTTCTTGCCCATTTTATGTTTTCTGTGTACATTTCTCTAGTAAAAAAATAAAAAATACTAGAAACAGCATTAATCAATTAATGTTTGCAAAACTTTACATTCTGAGTTTGCTTCACCGTGTCTGAAAAAAATTACAAAAGATTTAAATAAAAGAATAAAGTAAATTCCTTGTTCTTTGTGCTGAAATTATTTGTAATATAAATTGATCCTCAACCAGCTGTCTCTTGCTAGAAGGACACCCACAATTACTCACAGAGAAGAGTGGTATCATCATCTTGCACTTGAGACAAAAGTAGTGCTTTGCTATGCAAGCCTTGTAAACAAGGATATGACATTTGTATAAATCTTTTTGACACCTTGACCCTCTTACTTCATAAGTTCTGATGCAAACTACATTTTAAAATCATATTAAAACTCAAATCTTCATAAAGACAAGCTCAGAAGCCTGCATATTCTAGTGATTTACATTCATTGGAAGATTTATTTAAATGGTCTAATTCAATAGAAGTCTATAATCACATTCAAAGCAATTAGCCAAACTAGCCACATAGCCTTGGTATATGGCTACACACAGGTGTATGACTATATGCTCTTGAGACACAACTCCCAAATCAAGATGTGAAATTTAATAGTAGGTCAGATAAGGTTTGAGACTCAAATGGAAAAATACCCTCCATCTTTAGCTTAACAGTTGGACTTCATGATCTTAAAGGTCTTTTTCAATTGAAACAGTTCTATGACTCTTTGTTCTACATTCAGATTTTCTGGGATGGTAGCTGCTTTCTTCAAATCATATACTATTATATCCCAACTCTGTTTTCCCTTTCTTTGCCCATTTAGGTGTACTTCTCTAAAGTCCAAAGATGCCACTTTCCAAATACCTACAAAGACAACCATCATATATCAACAATTAAGGTAGAAGTTTCTACATTTGTAGTAGAAACTTTTACTTACACGCTCTTGACAATAAAAATGGATGTTATTTTGATCCTAAGTACCATGGGTTGTAAACATCACTTAAATTAATTTTGCTGTAAACAGAAATTAAAATCCAAGACAAATGCCAATGAGCCAGACCTGTGCAAAGAATACTTGCTCAGAACCATGAAACTGATTTTTTTTTCCTAGGGATCTTTTCTCTAAATAACAACCTGATGTAGAAAGTGCTGATTTTGGGGGTGTTCAAAGAATAGATCTACATCTAAAGGCTTGTGGTTCAGGCTTGTCTCTAATTAAGAAGTGTCCTAAAGTGAACAAAGGGCCACACAGTAGGAAATATATGCTTGCAGACACCAATTCACACCTGTTAATGATTAGTTTGCAGACACTACCAGATGTGCTATTTATCTGATGATCAGAGTAATTGAAATGAATTGCTCTGAATCAGTCATGTGAAATTGTCCCAGTTAAGTAGATGTGTTGTTTCTCCTCCATTTTCTTATGAGAGAGATGGATCTTATAATTTTCTTTAACACTGTCCTTTATCCTTTAATTAGTGCTCCCACAAATAGTTGGAGCTGCATGCCATAACCTCATCCAAAAAACACAGCCAATACATCTATACAGAATGGTTTTAAGCCTGACCATGGGTAAGAGTTCACAGAGACATTGGCTAGTAATAAAAACAGGTTATGACTTTAATCACATACACAGAAATCTGCAGTTCAATGCTTTCAAGGTCAAAAAGTGAAACACTCCACACTGGAGGGTTGCAAACTTTTAGAACACACTGCCAGAGAGAAATAGTGGTAGTGGACCTTATCAGTGTACTTCTCAAACAGGAACAAGTGAAAAACAAATTAATGTGAGTTCAGAGGGAGAGGATGAAAAGAGTAGACAGGTTCATGAGCTTTTCCCTCCTTTTGCCACTGCTGGAGACAGAGGCACAACACTGGCCTGACCCAGACAGGATTCTCTGTTCCCATGTTGTTCTCTTGACACAGCAAGTTATCAGGATTTCTCTCTTCCCCAAAGAATTACAACCAGCTATAATACCAAAAAATACTACTATGAGAACTAGTCAGTGAAAGAAGAAATAAGAAAATATGAGGAAGGCAAATTAGACTTTTCTGTTGTCTACACCTACGAGACAGACTGATCATGAATTCAGCATGTGCTTTATACTGCAAAACCCCTAAGTAGAAAGCAGGATGAGATGGGTTGAAGAGTGTGTGTTATCTAGGCAAACACAAAAAGGAGGTCTTTAAACATAGTATAGTTACAGTGGCATGAGTTTAAATTCTTTGCTGTCATGCAAGGTTTATTTTTATACATTACTCCAGGTCTGCTGATGCCTTTGATTTAGATTGTGGTAATTTTTCTACATTTTACCATTTGATATTTTGTCCTACTATCGAAGAAATCTTTCACAGTTATCTGTGGCAGACTGAAGTTTCTTTATATCTCCAGCACAGCATAAAGAGTACTGGTCCTGGTTTGCCTAGAATAAAAAAAAAAAAAATTTAAAAAGTAATAATAATTTTAAAAAAAGGGAAAAATCTAATTGGACAGATCAGAGAACTGAAACTAAGAATGGACCAGAAACAGAGGCATTAAAACACTTTTAAATTATGGTTTCCTGGAGATTTTCTCAGGGCCTTTGTGTACATTGAAAGTTCTAGCTGCGGTTGTGATGGTAATAACTTCTAGTTCAGTTTCCTGCAACCTCTTGCCAGAAATACTTGTCTGCTTCTATTTCTAGGCTTACAACTCCTATGTCTGCAATTGAACTTCCCTCAAGCTCACGACCCCGTGTCTTATATGAGGTCACAACACTTCATTTGGGAAGGTCACTGTTCCTATCTGAACAAGAATAGAGGAAGTTTGCTCTCAAATTTGGAGTGTATTTTTCCCCAGAATACTGCACATCCAGCACTATTTATATGTTACTTAATGATCTCCATTGTACTACTCGAAGCTGAAGCTCACATGGCCTGTTTAAGCTGCTATGAAGGAAGACTACAGAGTTGGAAGAAGAGTAGAAATTTCTGAGATCTCTGTTCACTGTGCTGTCCACTGGGCCATGAACAGTAGTTGGCAGATATAACTAACAGTATTCAGCCTTCTGTTGGTGAAGGCTTATTAAAAATTCTAATGATTTATGTTTTTGTCTCAGGTTATTTATCTTATTCTCTCTCTCTGTGAATGCTAGAAGGAGGTAGTCAGCATCATTACACTCCAGACAATTGAGTTGATTGCTTTTTTCATAATAGTGGTGGAGAACAGAGTTGTGCAATTTTCAGTAGGCAACAGAACAGACAGAAGAAAAAGTGTGTGCTTTAAATAGAATTACTGCAATGCTGCTTGCAAAATGCTCTTCATTAACCCTTAATAAACAGACCACGCTCAGCTATTAGCATGAATTTATTCATTTAGGTTAGAAGTTTTCCATCTCTAAATTTTTCCATTCAAATATTCCTGTCTTCCCACATTCTGGGTTTCCCTCTCTCAATCAGACTATGGTGATATGTTTCTTGAGCTGTGCCTGTTTTTTATTTCTCAAAGACGCTTTTATTTTTGCCTTCACTCGCATGTATACTTTTTCTTTTTTAAATGTTTCCTCCTTTTTCTTCCCTCATTTTCCTTTCTGTACCTTGTATCATCTATTTATTCACAGAGGTATCAAAACAAGTCATAATCCATAAAAATATAAGCTTTTAAACAGTTATATAATGAAAGAATCATAGAATGGGATAGTTTGGAAGAGACCTTACAGATGACGTAGTTCTAATCCCTCTGCCATGGACAGGGACAACTTCCATTCTAAACATTCATTGAGCATCTCCAGGGATGGGGCAGCCACAACTTCTCTGGACAGCCTGTTCCAGTACTGTATCTTGTGAAGGTAGGATAGATACTCCAGAATTTTTGTATTGGTTTTGCACTGCCTGATTTTTGGTAGCAGGGGGGCTACAGAGGTGGCTCCTGTGAGAAGCCATTTCCAGCTGAGCCAATCCCTGATGGTCATAAGGATGGACATGCTGCTGGTCAAAACTGGGCCAATGAGAGAGGCTGGTAGTGCCTCTGTGATGATACATTTAAGAAGAAAATCAAAAGAAAGTGGGGCTCAGTTTGTCTTGATAATCAGAGGAGAGGAGGAGGTGAGAGCATGTGATCAAAACAACCTGGAGACACCAAGGTCAGTGGAGAATGAGGGGCAGGAGATGGTCCAGGAGCCAGAGCTGAGATTCTTCTGCAGGCTGTGGTGGGACCATGGTGAGGCAGCTGTGCCCCTGCAGCCTTGGGGATCCACAGGGGATGCAGAGATTCACCCACAGCCCCTGGGGATCCACAGGGGATGCAGAGATCCACCCACAGCCCATGGGGACATGCCCCTGCCAGAGCAGGTTGATGCCTGTAGGAGGCTGTGATCCAGTGGGAGACCTGGTGGAGAGAGGGGTCCCTGCTCCCAGGCCGGAGCAATGTGTCCTTGGAGGGCTGCACCCCGTGAAAGGAGACATCCATGTCGCGGCAGTTTTGGGAGAGCTGTGTGCCTGTGGGGGGAGTTCATGTTACTGCAGGTGTGGCTGACTGCAGCTCGTGAGAGTGGACTCACACTAGGGAATTTCATGAAGAACTGTCTCCTGTGGGAGGGACCCCACAGTCTCACAGGGGAAGGACTCCTGTCCAGAGCAGTGGAAGAAAATCTCAGTGATGAATTGACCAAACCCCCACTCCCTGTCTCTCTGCACTGTCAATGGGAAGGGGGAAGGGGCTGGAGGAAAATAAAGTGTTTTAATGGCTTATTTTACTTCTCATTATCCTCCTCTGACTCTATTAGCAATAAATTCACTTTGCAATCTTAAGTTGAGCCTGTTTTGCCCTTGAAGTGTTTTCTCCCGGTCCTTATCTCACTCATGAAGCCTTTATTATGGTGGCTTTTTCTCTCCTCTACCCAGCTGTGGCAGAGGAGTGGGTAAGTAAGCAATTCTCATGGGTCCCTGGCATTGGACCAGTGTCAAAGCACAACTTCTCACAAACTTGCTTCCTAAACCTCTTAGGTCAACTACTGCCTAATTAGTGTTATCCTAAACCAAATTTTCTTAATGTCATAGGTAAGTGTCCCTTTAAGCATCTCATTGTTGCCACTGAAATCCATCTCTTCCTAATATCTCAGTGGGCAACAGAAACTAGGCAAATATATTTGGAAAAAAAGCAAGCTAGGAACCTCTCTCTGTCCCCAAGGCTAATGGGTGCTGCATGGATTACACATGCATGGCCAGCATTCTTCTACTTCCCAAAATGGACCCCTCCACATGGGCTGATGGAAATGATCCATGGTTCATGCACATGACCAAATGGTGTCTGCAATCACAAAGCAACCTGAGTCAGTGAAATTGCGTGGTGCACCAGGCGAAGAACTGAACACCCTGGACAGCTCAGTGTCAGTGTTCATTGTGGCCCTGGTACTATTTGATTCTCTCATATAAGCGTGTCAGGAAAGAGCTTGTTCTTGGGAAGCAGAAAAGCAGGTGTGCCTCAGGAAGGAGTCAGAGCTGGGAGCTGGGAGTACCACATCAGAGGCAACATCATCACTGACCAGTGCCTGAGCAGGGCTGGGCTGGTGTCAGTGACACAGCCAGGACCCAGCCACAGCAGGGGAGCAGGGACATAGGAGCCCGGCAGGCACAGCCAGCTCTGAGTTTCCCCAGCAAAAAGGTAAGAATGCTTCAGAAAATTCACACCTTTTACCTCTTGCCCAGAAAAGGAAAGCAATAGAAGCATAGAAACCACAAAGTGGGGGATGCTATTGCATTGATTCTTGTGAACAGTGCAATATTTGCTCTACATCCTGACCAGCCAGACTTTATTGGTCAGACTTGGTGTGAGTTAAATAACCCATTAATCTTGCCAAAGCACACATGTTCTAGTCGCACTGAAAGCTGGGATCGGTTTATTCCTTTAGGGGGTGATAATTCACCTTACCATGAAAAAAATCAGCATATATCAGGATGTGATAACAAAAATTATTCTTCCTTTACTAACAATTCTTCCCAACTTTTGAAATCACTGCCATTATTTCAAGAAGCATATAAAAACAAATAATAAACTCTGCATGCAATTTCCTTCTAGAGTTTCATCTGCCTTGTTGGGTAGGAATCAAAACTTCCATGGATGTCTTCTTGCTTTTAAAGTCTGTTCATAATTATTTTTCACTCCTACACAACATTTGTATGTCTTTGTGAAGTTTTCTTAGTTTATACTCCCTCCTCACCTTCAAACTCTTAGCATCCTTCTTTTGTTGTTTGACAATTTTCCATTCTACCAATACTAGTCACCTACAAATAGTTAGAAGAGAATTGGCACCCCTTTTCCTTTGAAAATCCCAGTAGTATAATTGTTGTCCAGTAAGTGTAATTTAACATTGCACTGAGCTCAATGTTTTGTCATTATATCAAGTTCACGAGAAAAATATAAGATGCTGTAAACAGACTGTATGAACAGTCTGGAAGAAGCTTCAAACATGTCACAATTTTGTTTGTTCATACCATGACTAGAATTTTAAATTTTCAGAAAATCTCTTAAATATTCACTGGGCAGAGAGTGGTGCTACTATTTTGGTGATTCATTAGTGTTGCAAGCTTGTAATGAAATTCATCCAAAAATCCTCCAAACTGTATTGAAGCTCTCTCTGAGGCTCAGGCACCCCAACCTTCATTCTCACTTATGAGAAGGGCAAAGATCAGGCCCTGTGCCCTAGACTAGTCTCTCAGAATTCCTCATTACTTTTTGTTATACTCATTACTGTCATTAGTGGCTATTTTTGCACTCTCTAGGCACTTAAAATTATCTCTACATAATCTTTCTTTCAAAATATCCCAAATCCAAGCACATAAAAGTATCACAGCGAATTAAAATCACAGGGTTTTGACTAGAAGCATGGAAGACTATGTATGACAAGAGAAATTACAATCACAATCAAGATCTGTTTTGATCATTGCTCTTCCAGTCTAAATACAGTGCATCCTTATGTGTTATATGCATCCTGCTAAGTTATGTGATAATACCCATGTACACACTCACAGATGACTTCAGAGAGATAATGGCAGCAGGGGGTCACCAATAGTGCTCTGCCAGGCTGCTTCCAGACCCATCACAGTGGCCATTAGCCCTTTAAATACCCATCTGCACAAGCCCAGAGGAACACAAAAGGCACAATGGCAGTCAGGAACCCAAACTAGAGACTCCAAGGAACAACCACCCTGTCTAGACTCTACTCAGGGTTGTCCCAGCAGAGCTATCCACCCCAATGCCAAAACACAATAAACATCACCACAAGTCACTTCTGGATTATGGGGTTTGCTAGCTAGGGGTGGGACTTTTTATAGAATGCAGAAAAAAGCAGTTCTGGGTCTTTCTTATTTGTGAAATTTGGGGAAGGAACCAAAGACAGAACAAGAAAGGGATTTAGGTGATTTTGGGAGGAATGAAAGTTGGAAAGTTGTAAATAATTTCTTTGTCAGTACACTTGTCTGGCCATGCTCTGTCAGGGAAGGGAGCAGTCTTGTTGCATTCCCTTCAACCTTCTCCCCAAATGACGACTCCCCACTCTGTGCACACCTGTGTGCATAAGAGTCTCACGGCAGCAACTAGTGCCAGACCACAAGGTTGTCACAGACCGCTAGCCAGTCAGCAGTGGGACAAGAGACAGCGGTGCCAAGACCTTCCAGAAGTGTCTCCCTGGGGAAGCTACTCAGTGGCACAGACACAGACACACTCACACACACACACACACACACACACACCAGAGAGTTCTTGTAGACACACTGACGCTAAAAAAAGTGGGAAGGGTCTTTGTATAGAGTTCCAAACCACTCCAGAAATGGTCCAGGGTTGAAGACAAGACACAAAGGCTTTACGTATAGGGACGAGGGAGGATGGAGCAGAGCACCAGGGTCCAATGGGCTGGGAGCTCAGGGGCGGCACAAAGGCAGGGCAAAGGGTAACAGCAAATGGGGTAGTGGAGGTGGAACACTGCTGCAAAATGGGGCCAATGGGTAAGTGGGAAAGGGAGAATATTCTAGGGGATATATATATAAAGAGAAAAGGGGTGGAAAGGCCAACGGGCCAACCAGGGAGGTAGAACTGGTGTATGTCTGCATAAACAGAAAGGTGTCCTGGGAGAGGCTTTGTTTTGTCACCCTAACCATGAGATTTCTTTAACTTAGGGTCTGTCCCTCAAAGGGGCCATAATGTTACATAGGCTTACAGGCCTCCACACAAGATGGGCATCCTTTGTGTCCATGATGCCAGGAAATGGAAGTATCTAGTGAAGCTCAAGGCTGACCAGCCCCTGAGTAGCCGGGGGCTTGAGTGAGCCTGTATGGGATTGTGTAGGATGTGAAAGAGCATGTGTATTTCAGGGATGAGAGCACACAAGTGTCAGCTGGGGGAGCCGAGAAGTCCTGGGTGGTTTGTCTGTGTCAGCAAGTGGAGAGGAGGTACAGCCTTGAGGCTTTCTGCGCCAGCAGCTGTGGAGACTGAGCAGAGTGAGTCCAGCTACTTCAGGTATCCTGCTTACCTCTGGTACTTATGTGTATGTGTATGTTTTCAGTAGTGGACTTCCCATCTGCCTAGCTTGAGAAGGAAGCAGGATAAGGCTGGTGGTGTCATCTTGGTTTGCTTGGGTGCTGGGAGCATGTCTCTCTGATCTGTGTGCCTGGCCACCTTTGTGCATATGTGTTTATGAAGTCCATATGAGCCTGTAGGAAATAGTCTCAAATTGCACCAGGTGCAATTTACTTGGATACTGGGAATTTTTTTTTCACCGAAAAGTTTGTCAAATATTGGAACAGTCTATACAGGGCATTGGAGATGTCTGCATCTGTGGAAGGATTTAAAAGACACCTAGATGTGGCGTTTCAGGACACGGTTTATGGCGGACTTGGCAGTGATGTATTAACATTTGGACTCAATGATCTTAAAAATCTTTTCCAGTCTAAGCAATTCTATGATTTTATGATTACATCTATCTATTTATTTATCTGCATGAAGACATTTGTGTACATGCATGTATAGAGTGCGTGTGCTTGCTTTGTGTACGTGTATGTGCTGGGAGTAGATCTTCATTCTCACTGCCAGTTGCATCTGGGTACATGAAGCCGGAGCACGTTCACCTGTCTTGGACAGGCAGACAGACACACTTAAGCAGACATAATATATATCATTTGTATATAATGATACTTTTTCTCTCTGCAAGAATGTCAGTTTCGGAGAGGCAAAAGAGAGAACTGGAAATGGTTGAATTCAGTGCTATCTGTACACCAGATGAGGTTTAGGAACTGAGAGTCAGGGTCATGGCTATATCCCAGCCTCATAACCTCTTGTTTGAAACATTATGTCAGTCTCTCACTAAGGTAACAGAAAGAGCTGAACAAGGAACCAACCTTCAATCTTGTTTTTTTCATGAAATTTTAAGGTCTGCTCTTTTCCTTTTGCTAGCCACGTACTTTTTTGCCATCTCTCTGCAACCACAAGAGCTGGAGTATATGCATATTTTAATGTAAACTGAGCTTCTTCCATAATCGCATAACTCCAGGAGGATTTAACATAATTCTCAGTGATTATTTCCAGTGCCTGTCTTTGCAGGTGGTCATTGATTTTCTGAGCTTCAGCAGAGTGAAATTGATGTCTAGCCTACACTAGTAAAAGGTTTACTGGAATAGATATATCTCTCAGTACAGCTAATACTGGCAAGCACTCTATTATGGATGCAGTTCTATTGTGGAGGAGAGAAGTAAAAAGTTTTCATCCAGTTTTTCTTCCTTGGGAAGGCTTTTTGCTAGCATAGAGATGTTATTCAAAATTTCACCCCTAAATGATATCTGTAAGTTTCAGTCATAAATCTGGCTTGATTTCTCTCAGTCTCTCCATTCCTCATGTGGAGCTACAAACCAGCAATGAGAACTGACAAATTGACTTTAAATCTGCAGAAAGACAGCAATGTTCTTTGCTTCCAGTCTGAAAAGACAAGCAAAACAGGGATTCACCCTTGGCCTGAGTGTGGAAAGCTTTCTCCAAATGCATGCCACCAGGCTCCTAGGTTTATATGAAATTTATAGCTTATGTAACTTCAGAAATTCGGCAAGTCTGTCAAATATCTGTTTTTGTCGCAATGAGAGAGCCTTGTGATACAACAAGGGAACAGTGGGTGATGTGAGATGGGAGGAAACCACTGTTCAAGTTGCATCAGAGGGGCTGAACTATGTGGAGGATGGGATCCTGGCAGAGCACAGAGCACTGTGACTTCTCCATCTCCATGTTTCTACATAGAAAACATCAAGAATGTAAGAACAGCACAGCCTTGACTCATTTATTTTTGCACAGCAAATTAAAAGGAAAATTTAAAGTGCAGTAATCTATTCTGCCATGGTCCCTGTGTTGCCATGATCAAGACAGAAGCTCTAGTTAAAGCAGAGGAGCTCTCTAGTGGTTTTGGTTCACCAGTTTGAGATTTCCTGGTCAATGCACCATTTTATGTTGTGGGTTTATTTTCTACTGTGAGATAGGATTTGGAGAACAGAGCAGGCTCAAACTTTGAAAGGTATAAAGAAAATTTTATTATCAGAACTAAAAGAACAATAATAAAAGTCAGAATAAAACCTTCAGAACACTTTTCCTCCTCCCCCCACACCTTTTGTCTTTCTCACTGACAACGTACAGAAACAATACCCAGAATTCTCAGTTTTCCACCTCTACAACAGTCCTTCCTCAGTTCACTTAGGGAGAGGACTATCACTTCTAATGCTATGGAGAATTCTCCACAAGAAAACAGTTCTCTCATGGCTTCAATTTCCATGAACAGGAGTTGCCCAGGAATCTGCATTTGTAAAGTTCCTCCCATCTTTCCCACAGCTGTGCTTCTGGGCCATGTCAACTTATGGGGTATTATTTTAAGGATGAGCTGTTCAAAAGCAAAGATTCTCTTCATCTGTTTCTAAGATCATCTTCATCTCTACGCACAGAGGTTCTCTTCTTTTATTTCTTCTTTTTTCTTGGCAGTAAAAGGTGTCTTCATCACTCTTATTTCTCTCTGTTTAAATTTCTCATGGGATCACAACTGCTTCAACATCTACCTGTTCAGCACTGATGTTTTTGCTCAGGACTACAATTTGGACATTCCTCTCCCCATGCCTTTTGCCATGATTTAAAGGGATATTTAATATATCATAGTATATTGCCATGGCTTACAAGAGAATTTCAGCCTAAAAATAAGGCATTTCATTTACCTCTCCTCTGGGACCTGACTCCTCTTAACTGACCTCGGTGTCTTCATGTTGTTTCTTTACGTGCCTTCAATCTTCTGATTTCTCTCACTTGAGAGAGGATTTAAGGTCATGCAGGTCTCATGTGTGCAGTGAAAGAGTTAATATCTCACGCAGGGCCTGCAGAGGGAAGGGCAGGGCCAGGTGAAGCTGCCACGTGATGGATTCCAGGCCACGCTGGGGGCTGATGTCCTTCCCTCCCGCTGCCTGGGAGCCACCAGGCCCGGCCCAGTCCCTGCTGGGCTGAGTGGGCCATGGTGGAGCTGGAGCCGACCTGTAGCTGCTCCCGGGGCCCAGCAGATCCCGGCTTGGCCCGGCTGGCAGCAGGGCAGGGCTCATGTCACCAAGATGTCAACAGCCACAGCCTGGCCCAGCCCAGCCAGCACAGCCCACCATGGCCTGGCCTTCAGCCTGGCTGCACGGCAGGGCTGGGCAGGCCAGTTACCTGCACTCACACCAGAAAAGAAAGAGCGCTATTCCTGGCATCTTTGTCTTAAACTATGTGCTCATAAAGGTGTATCCACCCTTTTCATTGGTTTAGTTATGTGTCAATATTTAATATTGGCTCCTGATTTGTCCTCTGTCACCAAGAAGGCGACTGTCCACTGGAAGCTAACAAGGCCCCAAACCGGGAACCACTTCATACAAAAAAGTGAATCAATGCCAAACCAGGACAAGCTCATATTTGGTTGATGATTGATTCTAATCCTTATCATTCCTTTACCTGTGATAACTTCTGACTTGTTTGGACACAAGTGGCTGGTATAGGTAAGCCTGGTTATATTATGTATGTAATTTCTTCTTCTATGGTTTAAATTAAAAACTGTTTTAGGAATTAGAGGATGTGAAAATGGCAAACATATAAGGTTTATCCTTACATAAACATTCAGGGCAAATCTGTCCGCAGAAATAAATAATAATGCCGTGCAGAAACCACACTGGGAGAATTACAAAGGTTATTATGTGGATTAAATGCCTCTTCTTTGTCTGAGCCTTTCGATCTTTCTGTAGTGCAAAACAGCTACACAACAGGATAGTTAATGATTTGGGTCTACATAAAATCTTGGGCTCATAGGTCACTGAGTCTGTGGGTAAGAAAAGCCAATGAAAGTATATTAGAGGGGCAGGCATTGCTCCTGGATGCAGAATCTACCTCAGTTAGTTTTCAGTCCTCTTGCTTGAGAGATGCTGGCAGGACACCTGTCAGCAGACAGTGCACAGAAAGCTTCCAATGCACTTGTACCGATTTTCCGCATCAAGACGAATGCCCATGTTACAGAAGTTATGCTTGAAATTGCAAGCTAGTTCTAATATATCTGCATAAGTGATTTCCTTTCTTAGCTGCAGTCCTGGAGAGTTTGCAAGATGCTATATTTCACATTATGTCCATGATGCAGAGGGTTTTTGTTTGCTTTGAGTGTTCTTTTGTATGTGTTTTTAGTGTTTTTTGTGGTGGTTTTGTTGGTTTTTTTTTTTCCTTAGCAGACCTATACGTGCTGCTTAAATTACAGAATGTTGTGAAATGTGAAAGTTGAGAGTAAACCTAACTCTATGACAGTATTTTCTCTTGAAAATCAGAAATCAGCCTGAAAAATTGTATATTCTTCATGCACTTGTCACCATGCCAATAGTTCCTAAGTATTTCTTAGCTTTGACCACCGAAGAACATAACGTGTATTTAAACCATTAACTAAAAACACTATGTGAAAGGTAGGAATGCAAATGGTGTGCTTTTTTTTTTTTTTTTTTTGGAAGAACATTGACTGTGACTTCTTTTCAGCCACTACTTTTGCACAGTCCTAAGCTGGGAAAGTCACTGCATTGTACTGTACTCAGATTTATATTTTAATAAAAGACAGAAACAACATTCTATAGCACTACATCCATTACGTGTCTAATGAAAAATCAATAGCAGCTGGGTACCTTATTCCAAGAACTGCTTTTAGAAATTCTACCCACGGGATATTTGTGAAAGGTAGGTTTAGTGTCTTAATTCCCACAAAGTCTGTAATTCCGGCTTGTTTCTACTTGTTTGGTATTCATTACAATACCCATAAAAAACTTGGTAAAGTGTACTCATAAAAATTTAGTAAAGTTTTATATGCATTACAATAAATACAAAGCAAGAAGAGTCTATGGGCTGTCTCTCATATGTACAGTAAAGGCAAACAAAAATAACTCTGATAGCAGGTTGTAAATAAATGGTGTTCTTCAGCACATACACTAAGTAGCATTATGTTATTATAGCACTGTAATTCATTGGATAAATGGAGTTGATTCCCCTCTTATTTTCACTACAGTAAACCAAGTATTTACTTAAGTAAGTGCAGGTTGGGGGATTTATATACTTTTGAACCCCTGTCTCTGAAAAGAAGAATACTTTTCTCTGTATGCACGTGTATTTTCTGCAATTAAATTGAGTTTTAAAAGAACAAAAGTAATATAAATCTCCATACATAGAATCAGTGTCTCTACAATATGAGTCATATAGCTATTGAATAAAACAAATTAAGTTTTAAGGCAGAATTGATAACAAAAAAAATCAAAAAGCCCATGTCAATCTGAGTTTTGTTCTTATTAACAAAGAAACATAACCTGAGATTTTTTTTCCTTAACTCTTTAAAATATCTTTCTACAAACTGTTAACAGTAGAGTAATTTTAAGATATTTTGCTTTGAGCAGTCAGTGATTAAGAGTAAGGTATCTATATGGTTTTTAATGTTATTTTTAGGGCCCGTCCAGAGTTTCCTACATTACATAAATTATTCTGCTGGTCTTATACTTTCCAGAACATTTCTTTGGATCTTCAAAATAGATTTTGACTCTGTGCTCAAAAAAGTAACATTTTTTTCATGGGTACACATACACAATCTTCAATTCATTTTGTCAATCAGTTTATTATATTTCAGATTCTCTCTGGACAACACAGATAAAATGAATACTTAAATACAAATACAGAGGGCTAAAATTTCCATAAATAGTGCATAAGGGACATTAAATGTATATGCCAAAAAACAGTGTTATGTAAAGGCAATATTTATACCATGGTGAAAACTATTTTGAAACCATTAAACTTGAAAGGCTGGGGTTTTTTTGCTAAACCTACCAATTCTGCAAAACTTGCAAGTGTAATTTAAAGTCACAATTTTCAAAACTGCCATGGCACAGTGACATCCCTGTGGAGCAGAATCTGGGGACAGTAGGGCTTCCCACCAGGAGGTCAAGGCTGGACCCCCTGGCCAGGGCTAATGCCATCACCCCAGTGAGGGGCAGGGGTTGGGGTGGACATGGAGCAGGAGCATCCCAGCCCCAGGAATCAGGCACCTCCTGGGGGTCAGGGAGTCAGTGTAGTATTGTTCTGTGAAGCATCCCATGGCCAGCTGATAAACACTGGGAAGCACTGCTGCCACTGCAAACATCTTCGAGGAGGGTCCATGAAACAGCTGCCTAAACAAAACCTCATTTAAGGATGAATTTTCAAAGAAATACCTCCAAAAGCTGCTAAGATACCATGTCTATAACATATACTGGTCTGTCAGAAAGATGCCTAAGCCAACCATACTTGAACTGGCTTTAAGCAACAAAAGTAATCCAGTCTAAGCAGTGCTGAGCTTAGCTGGGATAAGACATCAGATAAATTAGCTCATTATGAGGTCCCCAGAGTGCTTGGCACCAGTGTATGCACCTGAGATGCATTGCACAGGTTTAGCTCAGCTACCTGAGTATGATATATCATCTTTTTGTTTATCTTCAAGCATATAGGAGGGTGTTTTTATATACTTAAAGTTCAGAAGGTACACAAGCCTTTGCAGAGCATGGACTGCCACTGGGTGGGTCTTTCTTCCAGTACTCAGGACACCAAAAGGGCAATTTAATAAATCTGAATGTTTAAAAAAATAGTATAAAATAAAAGGAATCCTCTGTGGGCTAAATCTGACTTTCATGATAAATTGTTCGTTATGAGCTCGGAGCTACTCAAGGTTTCTCCTGATTTTATTTTTGCTAAGAACTCTAAAGGAATTTTGCTGTTCCAAGTTATTCAAATTTAGAACATAATAGAAGCATAAGCTCTTATCCGGCAGCAACCATATCTGCCTGCATTAAAATATCTAACACTATTTGCTCAATCTCCAATTTACATTTATCTACTCAAACACAAGAAAGGTCTGCAGGCTAAAAAAGAGAAAAGCATTCCACTGCTCTGACATGCAGAGCACACAGACAGAATAGAGTCCTTTTCCTGTAATGGTCTGCATTTGTCTACTAATGACTCTGACAACACCAAATACAACCCAGCCCAGGACCTTAAAAGCTGATTTGAATAAATTTAAAGCAGGCGTGGTGCAGATGCTTGTTATTATTCACAGCTCCACTAGGCATTGCTTTGCCTCTCTGTGCTCTGTTTTCAGAAGGCCTAAGATTCAAACTAGATATTTTTGCCATGAGTTTTAACATTTGAGGAGATTATTTATGCTAACCAGAACAACTGTCTTGAACAATCTCCCCAGTGCCTCATGGCTCACAGCCTTAGATCTGCCCTTGTGGCAGAGGTGGCTGATGGCATCGTGTGCTGCATTGGAGCTGCTGCCAGCAGATGGAGGGAGGTGATCCTGGCTCTGAACTCAGCACTAATGAGGTCACACCTGGAGAACTGTGTCCAGCTCTGGGCTCCTCAGTGCAAGAAAAACATGGACATACTGGAGAGTGTCCAGCAAAGGGCCACTGAGATGATAAAGAAACTGAAACATCTTCCATGTGAGGAAAGAAACTGAAACATCTTCCATGTGAGGAAAGGCTGAGAGAAGAGAAGGCTCAGGGAAATCTCCTCGATGTATAGAAACACATGAAGGGAGGGGGCAGATATGCATGCAGGCTCTCTTCTGTTGTGCTGTGACAAGACCAAATGCAATGGACACAAACTGGATCACAGGAGGTCTCCTCTGACCAGGGTGAGTTGGTCCGCACACAGAACTTTTCACCTCAAAAGTCTTACAGAACTCACTATAAATCCACATGTAAGCTTATCCTTATAAATAAATATAATTTACATGCAGGTGATTTAATTTCATCTCAGGTGCATTCCATAATTGTTAACTCAGATGCACAATATAATTTACCCTTCCGTCAGGTCGACAGGAAAAATAAAACTCCAAAAATTAAGCCTAAACTCCAGGACTGCTGCTCAGTGCCACTGCTGTGTGTTCTTCATACAGCTTCCCTGCCAAAACCCTCTAGAAGCAGTGACACCCAGATTTGGGCTTTTCTTGATCAACATTACATGCTTTTTCTGCCCTGGTGACACAGAAAGAGCCTCTCATTTTCTTTCTATAAAAGGTCATTGGAAAGTTGTTGTTCTCTTGTTCATTATAATAAATTGGGTTAATTGGCATCAGATCACATTGATTCATGATATCATTTTATTAGGGAATTTTGAAGCACTGCCATTTGCAAGTCCCTCTTTGCAACGCAAGGGTTAAAGATGTTTCTATCCTCTGAGGGATTCAGAACTTCTCATTAAAATTCAGTGGAAGGATGACCTCTGGTTTAAGGCTAAAAATCTGTTTTACTGTCTGATTGGGTTTTATATAAAGTTCCACATAATTCTAGTTAAACCACAATTTGTAATGCTATGGCAAATTATCATTCAATTAGACTTAACTCTCGCTGAAATACCCATACATAGGAGGTATTGGAGGTTCCTGAAGAAAGGCAGGTACACAGAGTATGGATCGTGTTCTGTTTATGAAAACAGATGGACATTTCATTACAAATCAATAGGGTATAAGTGATGTCTGAAAAAATTATTTTAATACAGTTAATTCCCAAAAGCCCTAGCTGGAAGTAAATGCTTGTCACTAAGCCAGGTTGTGTCAGCTTTATGAATATTGAGCACTATCTTGGCTCCTGAAGTAGGAAAGAATAAGTTTTTGCTTAGTTACCCAAGGAGGCCTACTCTATGAAAGGAAAGTACTCTTAGGCTGAATCTTAAGTACACTTGGAGACCTCACATTATGATCCCTGGGGATTATCACAGAACTCTGCTACCATAGAGATCATGTTTTACTTCTGTGCTTATGTAGTTAATGGCAAAAGCATGACAATGCCTGGTCCTTCTCCTGGAAAATTCATGAGTAAAATATAAATATAAGTTGACATCAACAATTCACTTGATGATATGGCAATTAACCTCAATCCTTCTGGAAACTATGCTAAAGCACATGGAAAATGAGGTGGATTGGTGACATCCAACCAGGCTGCATGAAGGGAAAATCATACTTGGTGAATATGGTGACCTTGTCCAGCTATACTGAGACTCCACCATTATGAAAGATATCAGTTCAAGTTTTTTGTTTTGTTTGGTGTTTTGGTTTTTTTGGGGTTATTTTGGGTTTGGTTTTTTTTGGCTTTTTTCCTAATGTATTTGTGCTTAGTCTCTGAGTCTCTGGAGACATCTTTAAGTTTATAATTTTTTAAATGAGGATGTATTTATTAATACAAGTTTTTTTTAAACAGGTCCTTAGCTTTAGTTGAACTGGATGCTTTACAGGATACAGTAAAATGTCTTTTTTTTGTGATAAATTCCAGCTTTTAGGCCCATCATTAGAAGATGTTATCAGCTTAAAAGTAGTTTCCTTTATCAATGAAAGGTTAATAATGTGAATGGGTTTAGAATTGTATGGAAAGCAGTAAAAAAGGTTTAGTTAGACCATCTTATCTGAATGGTGTGCAATTTACTTCAGCAGATATTCTCTGTGAAATGAATGCAACAAGTGATTTTTCTATGTTTAAAATTAGGTCATGTTCTGAATTTTGGCTTGTCTTCCTTGAAGACATGGCATTGCTATCTTCTACCTGCAATTATTTTTTCTAAGGAAAGTAAATTCTATTTTATTGTTGCAAAGGGTTTTATTTTAAAATTACTTCCTGAAATTTCCAGCTCAGAGAGCTTTAACTATAATATGATGGATATCAAGGTACGCAGAGTTAATAAGAAGGATAAAGACGGACTTTTATTTTCCAAATTTCAGAAAGATCTCAAGAGAATCCTTGAAAAAAATCCCACACAAAGTTGATCTATGTAAGAAAGATATTAATAGTAGTTATTTACTTTTGTCTCACAATGTTGTATATTTATGAAATTTCTTTAGAGCTTTGGATGGAAGAAATTCCAAATATGAAAATTGTAATATATTCACATGTAACCATGTTCAAATGAGCTACATTTGGTGTCTGTGGAAGAGATGAAGGTTTTCCACTATCTATGTGGAGCCCAGATCTGTTTACAGTTTAGTACACTTTCAGTCCCATTATTAATCCATAGATTTCTCAGTAGCAACGTAACATTTAGGAGAGTTGGTTTGAGTTCCTGGATTTTCAGGCTAAAGACATTCACCTGCCCATTTCTACTACCATTTAAGAGAGAATGCTGCTGAGAAAGCCTTTGAACTGTATTTCAGGTGTATAGGCTTCAATAAGACAAAATTCTAATTGCTACTTCAAAAAAGCCTAATTATTAAACTTAAGCTGAAGAAGTCAGGCATCTCCACATCTGAGAGTGTTACTAGATCTGTCTATATCCTTTGTGATCCAAATGACAAAAAATTGTTTAGAATGTTAGCTCTTGAAAACTGTTGAAAGTCTTGCATATGATCCTACAGATGTCCAAACACAAACAGTCCGTGCTGATACCCAAAGTGGCCTTACACTAACTCCAGCAGAGTTTTTACAGGTTTTTCAGGACACATACATTTGTGGTGCAATTTATATTAGCACCAATTTGGTAGTTTCAGTGAGAATATAAAATTAATCAGAAATAGTCAACATTCACATTGTACTTAGAATATTAAGCATCTAACTTTAAGGCATTACTAAATAAAATGAAATATTATTTTACATTCAGGCTCCTTTGCAGATTATCTAGTGAAGCAACCACACAGAAATCTTTTCCTCACTGTAAGAAAATACTGATATTTTATTGCAGTGCAAAAAGTAATATTTTGAAACTTTACAAAACATCATAGTCCCAATTTAGATTTTTGTAATTTCTCTGAGATAGTCTCTCTATTCATGTCAAATACTAACAAAGGTTTCATCTCTCCATCACCTTAACTGGAGCATATTCCAAGTAACATCCAGTAAATCATCCTCTCTCCTTATCTTCTGATAGTTCTCAGTTCCTATATATACAGATAATATTTAAATTATTTCCTAATGTAATCATATTTTTATCATAGACAGATCAGAGTGTATCAATTTGTTTCCATTACTTAGACAGCAGACTTTTTAGTCAGAAAAAACCCCAAGCCAGACCACTGGTGGCATAAATGTAAGGTGAAA
The DNA here is from genome assembly GCA_013397245.1 of Thryothorus ludovicianus. NCBI lineage: Eukaryota > Metazoa > Chordata > Aves > Passeriformes > Certhiidae > Thryothorus > Thryothorus ludovicianus. The sequence goes on from VZTB01017981.1 coordinate 31,776, forward strand.
AATTGATGAGCATGGCAAGGAACTCAAGGAAATCTAATTTTTCATTAGCATTTATAACACAGCATCACTTCTAATATACTCCAGCCTAAAGGACTAAAACTGAAGGTATTGTTAGCCTTACTTATGCTCTACCCTGGAGGCTCAGAATAGAATCAGACTCCCTTGACATCAGTGCTTTTTGGGAGGAAAATGCCACCATGCAAATGAGCTCTTATTTTACCAGTTATATCCTCAATTTGTCAATCTAAACATCTTGTTGAGGCTTTTTTGCTAGCCATGAATGAGAGAAATGTTTTGCATTCATTCTGTGTTATAGTCATGATTCATAAGTCACTATTAACATTAAAAATCTCTCTATGAGAAGTAGAAATGGAGACCAGACAGAGAATGAGGATTCATTAATGCATCTAATGGGAGGAATGGGGTGGTTGATGAAGACAGGCAGATGTCCAGGGCTGTGAACACAATTCTGTGTGCCTGTAGTTGCTCCTATGTACACACTCCCCTGTGCACAACTCCCACCCCAGCCTGGTCAGCTACTATGGATAAAACTCATGCAATGTGAGTGGCACTTGGCCAATTAAAAGTAGTCACCCCATCTAATCTCATTAAACTTCAGTTTTCCAAACCTACTTCTTGCTGAGAGACCTTTCAGTCAGCATGTCTGACTAAAGGTGACTGACCATAAGTCACCGTAAAAGTTATATAAGTACAGCCCAGCCTCTATGATGAGAATAAAGAAAACAACCTTAAAACAGCAAAGTAGTACTAAAACCAGTATACAAAAGTGATGGTTTTAACAGGTTTATGTGCATCAGTCTAAAATGCTAGGGTGCCTAGCATTTTAGTATTCTTTCTGTTGCAATTACAGTGCAAATAAAACTTTACTGGCTCAAAATTTGTACACCACGCTTCATTTTACTACACACAGAAAAGCTATTTTGCAAAGCTGGCTTTTCTTGGTAAATTTTCCAAACTACCTTTTCTCCTTGGCATTATTATTATTAGAGCTTCTTGCTTCTGACAACTGTATTTCTTTAATCATAGCTTTCAGAACATCAGCTTTTCAAGGAAAAAAGTAAAAAAAAGGTTCAGTCTATTTTTACTGTTCACATCTGGATGCACATGTCACATTTCAATATGCTGTTCTGAAGGGTAAGACACTTTCAGCACAAACATACATATTGTATTTGTCTTAAAGCTGCCCAAATTAACAGTGACCCATCCATCCACATAGCCTACTTTTGGTAGGGCAGGGACTCTCTTACACTTAATTATCCCATGCACTTGGGGGCAAATTTGGCTCCTGCAGAATGGTCGTGTTTGACATCTCAGCTAAAAATGATGCTTAGGAGCTGGGAGAAAGTGAATAAACAAAGTGAGTTACTCTGTTGCCGTGATAATCAATTATATTAACTTTGCACTCTGAGGAACATCCACACTTTTAGAAACATTATTTTCTGCCAAAATCTTTTATTTGCATCTCTCAGGAGGCATTGCAAAACAATACTATTTGTCAGATTTGAACAGCAGTGATTGACTGTGATATTTTTAGGATTCATCCATGCTAGATACCTCTTCAGGGAGAAATAATACCATCCTTTTCCTTAGACTGATTGTTACAAGTTGGAGCCCCTGGGGATTTCTTTGATTTACATGGAAGGATGTTTAAATACAAGTGGTCTAGAATTAGGAGGATGTAGTGCGAAAATCACATCTTCTTGATATTTCCTCTTTGAAGTGTTAAATATACTCAGATCTTAATACCTGTTCTGGTATTACAGTATTCCTAGTGCAGCTTAGGATAAATCACCAGGATGTTAACAAACCCTACATGAATTGTTTTGTAAAAACTCATGTATGCCTGATAAACTTTCTTGTTGTAAACCTTGTTGCTTGTGTTTGTACCCCTTTGATTGAAGAGCTGTGAAGTGAATACACGGGGAACACAAGTCCTTCAAAGAAAACATTGTCAGATCATCTGTTCTGTACCAGTACAAAATGCTGCAAGGAAATACAACACATTCATTTAAAAGAATAATCACACCCTGGGGATTGTACTTCCTGATGTCTTCAAATTCAAAACATCAGGTCTCACACTGACCAAATTCCTTTAGTCTTTGCTATACAGCAAGAATCTTTGGGTCCTTTTCAGAAATAGCCGTCAAAATTATTGCCTGTTCCCTTTACTTGTATGAAAGGCACAGAGGAAAATCTGACTAACTCGTATTCCTTTCCCTATCTCTGCCTCAAGCTGGGGGTTTATGTGTTCAAAATAAAGTTCTTAAATGTGTAATGCAGATTAAATTTATATTCTTCACAATTTCATTTTATATGATGGATATGAAGGACGTTCCAAAGCTCCACTCACTTTTATTGTAACTTTAAGAATTTTAATTATATTTCAATTGATTAGTTGGAGAGCTAAATATTGAGCTATCTTCAAATGCATATGAAACTTTGCTCTATGTTGTGCATTTTTTTTTGTTTCTGTGCTGTATTTCTGAGAACAGCATGTGCTGTATTACATAAGGGACATGACGGTATGATGCCTTTGAAATTAATTTCATGTATGAACCTTTATAGATTCATAAAAAAAGCTTGAAATATTGTCTGTCTTCTAAGGATTGTAACCAAAAAACACAAGGAAATGTCTGTTACTTCAAACAGATTTTCCCTCTGAAGTTTTAAATCCTTTGCAGATAGATGTTGAAGAAATAGTCTGAAAGTTGCAATGACACAGACTGATACTACCATATTTCTCCAGCCTTTTGCTGTATTGCAAGCTTCATGCAGTTTCATGGAGTCATACATTATTTCTGTCATGTGGCACAGCATTTTATGAAAAATAAAAATATACTTAAACTCAGATCATCATCAAAAATTAATACGTTGCGACATTATTTAAAGAATAGGTGTGACATGCCACAATGTGACACACTGTGATATCATGAGGTGACCTGAATGTTAGCTTGTTTTACCAGTGTTTTCAAGAACAGACACTGCAAATTAAATCTTCACTGGGTCAAGGCTATGCTAGTCTGTTCCCTTTCCTGTAAAATGAATAGCTTCAGAACAGACTATTCCCAATCCTACCTTAACAGTCACTATTTTGGTGCTGAAGATCCACAACAATGATGGATAATTTCTAAACATTACAGAGATAATGTTTCCTCCCACACTGAGACATCATCATGTTAAACTCTTTAACACTACTGTAATTAAGTGAGCACAATATCCTGTATAGTCCGTGACTTTATCTCTCTTCAGTTTTCTAGTGGCAAAGGTGTATTTTTAATCATGTGTTTTAAATCTGATTTCTAAACATTTGTGTTCATTTCACAATGTCAAGGAGCTAGCTCCCACTTCAGCATTTCACAGCACATCCCTTCAAAGTAGATAAAAGACTTAAACTGAAAAATTCAGACTCAAACCTAGCTTTCAAAACATCTCAGATTTCATTCACAGTTGGAAAAGTTCATTAAATGTTTGAGGAAACAAAATATGCAGCTGGTTTTAGATTCTGATCCAAACAACTGTCTTATCTTTTCCCATTCACCCAAAGTCAGTGCTCTTTCCTGTGCAAATATTTCTCTCCATTACATTTTCTGTAGCAGTGTGCTGGGCTGAAGGTCCCTCCACATTCCAATATGTGTACAATCTATTCAATTTTACTGTGTCTACAAATGTGATGAACTCACTGTTGTTCTTATTCTATCATTTAGATCACTAATGAAAATATTAAATAACACCCCTGGACCTATGACAGGCTCTCTTTATTCTCTTTATCAAAGCAGTTTGTCAAAGGAAAGATTAGAAATAATTGTGTGATTTCCGGGGGGGCGTTTCTACCAGTTTATTACCATTATTATGGTGTTTGTACCCTCTCTGGCACATATATGGAAATGTCATTGCATACAATACAAGTGTCTCTTAAGTTAAAGCTTTTGCAATCTGCTCTTCAGCAAGCCACTAAGCTAATTGTCATGTTACAAGAGGAAATTGAGTTAATTTAAGTTGATAATTTTTTTTTAATCATTTGGGTTTTGTTTTTTTTATTCAGTGTCACATTATTATTGTCTAGGCACTCACAATTGGATTATATATTTTGTTTGTTTTATCCTAGGGCTAAACTAAAGTAGGCTGGTCTGTATGTCTCAAGCTCTTACTTTTGTCTGCTTTTCAAAACAGATTTTTAGTATGTCCTGCAAAAGTCACATTAACTTTCAAGAATTGATAATCAGAGTAATAAAAGTTCTCACTAAATATGCAAGGAAAGATCAGACAAAATATGTTAGCAGTTATTAACATTATATTAACAAAATACAGTTAACAGTAGTAGTAGCAACAGTAGAAATAGTAGCAGTACTTCTGGAAGTAGTAGTAGTAGTAGTAATATTATGTGTAGACCAAAATTAAAATAGGAAATGTTAATGAAGGTGTCTTCCCCATCCTCTGCCAAGTACGCCAAGGTGAAATATATTCACTTACTTTGACATTTGTTTTGAATTAAAGTAAGAGGAAAAAAATATTCTAAGGTTAAAAAAAAATTATACACATTTTCTTTTTCTGAAGTGATCATGCTTTGGATGTAATTTTTAAAAAATTAATGTGCCTTTCCATTGTTACCTCAAACATTAGAATTTAGTGTTTTGATAGACAATGCATTCCTAAGCATATTGCAAAATACTAACTTAAGTTTCAAAGAAATGAACTAAACTAAATTTTGAGATCACTAAATCCCATTAGAGTCTCTTCCTTTTTCTGTTCTGCTCTACTTTTTTCTTATAAAAAAAATGTTTAGGTACTCCTCCAACCTCAAAGATATTGCTAGTAAACATAAAGAAAGCAGAGTGTTCAAAAGTTGTCATCAGACCTAGAGGATAGACCTAAGTTAAGAAAAACAGCCAGTACACCTGAGGTATTGCAGTTTGTTTGATCTGTCAGAAATTGCACATAGTCTACTAAAAGCAAGTCAGAGTCAATACAGGAGCTCAAGATCTCTCTCTGGAATTTTACCTGTCTTGTCTTGAACTTGAAATCAATCAGAAATAATTTTTTGCTCACAGGAATGTAAAATGTAATGTTTTTGTGTTTATACAGTTATAGGGACTCCTGATTATAGGAATATTTGGCAGCTGGCCAAGAGAAAATGAAGACAAAATAAAAGGGTGGGGAAACTGACAAATTATTGCAACATTGAGATGGGATATGTAAAAAAATGGGATTTTATTTTCATGTAAAGAGCAAATATAAAGAGGTGAGAAGGATTCCCCCTGAAATGCAATGTATCTAAGTAACTGCTTGGGATTTTGATAGCTAAGATCTGATAATAGCTTTAAACTAGGACAGCTATACTTTTAAAGACAAAAAACAGGAACACCAGGCCTGAGGAATTTCATTCATCAGCAATAAGGGGACAATGAAGCACAGAATAAAACACAAAGGCCAAAAAGACAGAAATATGGGGGTTTTATTATGATTCACTACTTATTTTGGTTTGTCTTTATGCCTTACTCAAGTATTTCCTTTGTCATCTTCTCCCTACTTCAGTCTTTCCTATCTAGAAATGCCCTCCATAGCTCAATAGAAAAAGATAGGGTGTAATTCAGATACAAGTATCATAGGAAACACTCGTTTGCACTTTGGTGCAAATGTGATAAAATAATTAATTGAAAAATGATAATTTGGTGGCTATTTGAGATTCAATTTCAATTAAAAGTCTCACTGTGCCAGCTCAGAGGCAGAATAAGGTTCAGATTATTTTACTTTACTATATGTACTCTTAGGGAGGATTAGGATGGGGCACTGCCCCACTTTTCCCAAATGGATAAGAAAAAAAAATATAGCAAAATCCCAAAAGCCCAATCACTCAATTCTCTGAAATCTGACTTTCCTCTGCCTCCTTCTGTGTTGTTTCACTCATTGTGTTGATCTTGGCCAGACAGGCCCCCAGAAGAGGAGGATCCTCATGAAAAGGAAGATGTGTCCAGAGGAAGAACATTTCTGGCTGTGGGACAGCAGGTTCTAAATGAAAGACAGCACTCAACCCGCATGAACTGGTCACTGCCCTCAGTGATGAGCAGGAATGGAATAAATCCCAGCCCAAAAACAGTGAAGGGCAGAGAGGAACTGTCATTTCTTGTAATTAGAAACCTATGGGCCAAATCATATCAGTACACAATTGAAAATCCAAATATGAGGTTTGAATTTCAACAATAAATATAAAACTGAACTATTAAGATTTTGTTATACTTCTTTAAAATATTCAACGAGCCTCTTGTGTGGTTGGACTTGTTTTTTGGAAAAAGCTGAAATGCTAATCATTCTTAACTTGGAAGGAATAATTATATATCATATTATTTTTGTAGCTTTGTGGGAAAAAGGAGTTTAGCTACAATGTTATGAGCACTATTTGCTCCCTTCTGATGTATGTGACACCTGAATAGATATAGAAAAGACTGAAAATTCCCTGGAATATATATATAGTGTGTTTAAATGGATAGGTCTTTGGGTTTACAGTCCCAATTCTGAATAATTTCTTGTTTTTCTACTACTATGTTCCTGAAAGTTGAATCACCTCTCCTTTCTGTTTGGATTACACACCCAGACAGGAGCTGACTTTCACCACACTTTTGTGCATTGTCATGCACAATAGGTCTCCAGGTGCTATTGCCATCCAAATAATTAATTATTAACTCGTTCCACTTCTATAAGTTCAGCGAAGCTTGTTTTGCATCTTCACCCAAACCTATAGATGAAGCAGACGTATCTATTGCTTTCTTCCTTCTAAACTGTCCTTTAAAGGAGTCTCATGAACTTAAAAATAACAAATTTGGATGTGCATTTCTTTCCATACTCAGTTTCAGGTTTCCTACTCTTCCTTTTCTGTATGAATGCCATTGACAGCATTAACAATGGGGCCTGGTGCTTTTTCTGTTCCTACACATGGCTTCAGCCAGCAGGAGTAGGTGTTTGTGTGTGAATTGAGAGCACAGGTATAACTTTATTTTAGATAAATGACATGTATAGTTACTCATTCCTTGAAAGCAAAGACATAGAGTATGTTTTATTATGGATTATGTCTCTGATTGATGTTATACAATATAACTAGATATTTAATGAAAATTTCATTTCATACTAACTCTCATGACGTAATATACACCCTTTAAGATTTCAGAGCTAACATATTGATTGGGAAGATTTGAACTTGAGTATTTTCTTCCACTGTGGGAGGTTTTCAAATGCTTTATTTTGCTTCTACTGATAAAGAGATTTGTAACCCAGTTTTTAATACTATTCTCTCCACAAAGGCAGAAAGCAATGAAAAGGTTGGTTAGTTTGTTGGGGGTTTTGTCAGCAACAAGAATAGTATGGAATTTTTAAGAAGTGTGTGTTGTTGGATTTTTTTTTTCCTGGACAGTGAGTAAAATTACAAGCCAATTTTCTTCCAACTGGCACGTTATATGGCAATTGCTTAAAGCAAATGAGAAACTCTTTTTTGGATCAGGACACTGAGCTCAAGTGGAAGTTTTCAGATTTAATAAAATAGAATCATCCTAGGGAAGAAATTTTGTGTCTCTGTTTCCAGTGGTGCATCTGTTTGTAGCATATACTTTGTTCAGCAAATGTCAGCTTGCCTATAACACTTGCAATGAACTTTAATTGTGTGCTTTAGTAGAAAGTCTTAATTTTGATCTGACTCCCTTCAGGTAGCAAAGAGTTGACTCACATAATCACACCTCCCTGCAGCAGATAAAAATAACTACCTTGATTTTCCCTCCTTCCTCACTTTTTAGAAAATGGTTGTATTTTAAGAGTTCATTCTCACAGTGAGCAGGGATCTATAAGCTTTGGAACATAAGATGGTTCTGCAATAACAGCTATTTCTACACCATTATAGTAATTAATCACAGAAGGAGCTACCGGGAAAAAAAAATTCTATAATTTTGAACATATAATTGAATTTTTATTGCTTTTAAACTGAAGTGTTTAGACCTTGAAAAAATCGGCCCAGCAAGGAAAAAAATGTTCCTCTTTGCCTCTCCTTCCTTCTGTGCTTTAGACAAAGCTTGGCAGAGCTCACAAGCTTAAATGGGAGTTGATTTAACTGCTCTTTATTTCAGTCTACCTCCTAAAGAAGAAGAAAAGGTCACTTAAAACTAATTTTCTTAACAAAATTCACTGGAGTTGAGTTGGGATACAAAGTGAAGTCTTTCAGATCCAAAGTTAGCACTGGCACATTGCAAAGGAAAAAAATCCATGTGCTCAGAGGAAGAGTGCCTGGCTGTGGTCACTGGCATTAACAGAGGACTACAGGTGAAGATGAGGGAAGTGCAGAGAAGTGTCAGCTGGCAAATTTGACTCAGCCAGAAAAATGGGATAACAAGAGCCTTTCAGCTTTATTGAAACACTATATGCGGCAAATAAAAACTTCAAAACTTTGTATTTTTTTTTCCCCTTGGGAAGTTTCTTCCAAATTCAACCACAATTTTGAATTTTTTTTTAGACCATTCAACTTGCACTTGTTTAAGTATACTAAAATATTTGTTAATATGTTATCTCTTTCAACTTAGAGGTCTCATTGTTGGGTAAAAGGAAGAGAGATCATAGGTGTGGTGAAGGTAGTACAAGATTTATGAATCTAGTTTCTATTCCTTCCCCCTGGAATATTCTTTTGAAGATCAATCTTTAATTCTGATTTCATTAAAAAAAGCAAGAGATGAAAAGGTGATGAAAAAACAAAATGGAGCCCAAATAGCCATATGTAACATTCTTAGTTTGACCTACATGAATTATAACTTCTGGCATAAATATTAGAGTCAGTCTTGTGGGTCATTGTCCTAGGGTGACATTATGATGTTTGTATCCCCATCCGTGTGTGTTGTTTATGTTGGATATCCTGTTCTGTGCCTTTGAGACTGTCTCTGAAGAGTGAATGTTTTATTTTGGTTTTGTTATCAGCCTCTCCCCCAAGGCTGGCAGGACACAGAGATGGGCAGTACCTGGTGCTGTTTTTGCTTTCTTGCTTTTGCTCCTTGCTCTGGCTCTCGCTCTTGCTTCTGCTTTGCTTCTGCTTGCTCTTGCTTCTGCTCATTATCTAGTTTAGCTAAACAGTCCAAATTTCTTACTGGAAAGAAATTTCTTTCTTTCTTTCCTCTTTTTGGACCTACTCGAACCTGCTCTGGACTGGGACCTGGGAACAGGGAGAGTTTGCACCCTGTGGCTGCAGCAGCTGCCCCAGCACCAGAGGGATTGATAACAGAGTGACCACCCCAAGAGATTCTTTCTGAATTTGTCATCTTCTTCAGGGCAATGAAAGAGTGGGTTCACCCGGTATTGTTCATTTTGTGTGTTGGGGGGTGCTGTGTCTGTTAAATAAACAGGTTCTTTCCACTTCTCTCCGAGGAATTCTTCCCAAACCGGTTGGGAGGAGGGGCTGTGTGGGTTTGCTTTCTGGAGGGGCCCCCTTTGGAGATTCTCTCCCAAATTTGCCCTAAACCAGGACACTCATATTGAGTCAGGCGGGGTGGTTGCATTAAGTTTATCTGCAAAGATGCAGGTAAAGCTTCCAAAAGGTTGTCTGTGCCAACTAACCTAAAGTGCTCTCTTTGCTAGATCAATGTTGTGGAAGATATTTCAGAGTACAGTTCCTGCATGACTATGGGAAACAGAAAAACCTGTTTTGTCATCTTACCTACAATTATATTAACTTAAGGATTATTTTTCAGTGCCATCAAGAGATGGTGAATAAATTCTGTTTATGGATGGCTGTTGCCACCCAGAAGTAGAAGCCATTAGATGGTTGTTCATCTCATCTGCCTTTAACACACACCTTAGTGCTGAGCTAATTGTCTTCTGAAAATTATATCTTCATTTTCATTGAGTAGAGTAGGAACCATCTTATTTAAAATGAGAAATTAACTTCAAAAAAGTTCTCATTAGATCAGATAAATTCCTCCTTTTTTTTCCATAGTGCCCATGTACAGAAATATGGGCTTATATGTTGGGAATATATTAGGATAAGAAATTACAAATGCTATTCTTCAATAATTTAACATTTATCTTGCTCCTTCCATGCGTTGCAAAATCCTGTGATGTGTAGTACAGTTCCATATTCTCCAAATTTGTATATTCCTAACTTGTGTAATATGGATAATCCACATTTTAGATAACTAGGCAATAATCAAGCCATAATATTAATAAATATATAAAATTATAAAGTTTTAATGAACAATCATCTATTAATAAACTTTAAACTCCTTTATAAAGCAAGTTTTACTTCAGATGTAGCCCAACCAATACACATATTTCTTCTACAACTAATTTTCATTAAACCTTCCTGTTAGCTGCAATGATTTGCATGTATAGAGGAGACCAAAGACTGCATAGCTCAACAAATATGACTTTTAAATTATAACATTTCTAGTAAAAGGTGACAAGCTTTGAGAGAGCAGGGATTTCAGACTTGTCTGGCTTTGTACTGACTTGAGGTAAATGTACTTATTTTAGCTGAGGTTGCAATTTTTTAGCCATGAGATGACTATGGCCAAATTTATTTTAGCTTGCATTTCTCTCTGTATCACTGTGTGGCATAACACCAATTTCTAATTAATAGAGAGTAAAACCAAGCAGCTATTATGGATTAAGTGAACTGTCTTTGATTGTAGGATTATAATATAGAAGAGTAGGGATATCAGATGAAATCAGAAATCACAAAGCATTTTTCACAAAGAAAAAAAAACCTCCCTTGGTGAGTCAGACAAACCCAACTTTAAGGATAAGAAAGAGGACACATGGAAATGAGAAATAACAGGATAAAAGCAAGCAAAAAACTGTCAGATAATTTGTAAAACCATGTTGAGAGAACCCTAGACTGAAGAGGAAGAAACCACCACAACCATCATAGTCTGCCCAATGAAGATATTGACAGTTCACTGTGACCCTGTTTTTATTCCTTTATTCCTGAAGCTCACACAGACTGTTGTCCCATTAATTATGGGGTAGAGTGCAAAGGGCACCAGGGAAAATAGTGCTCACATATATGGGAAGCTCACACACCCACACACCCACAAACATATATATATATATGCATATAGAAAGACCTTCATATGTGTGTATTAGTAGTGAGACTTTTCTGTAAAAATTTCAATTTGACTTGCAGTGGTCCTATCATCACTGCTGGACTAATAAAACCTATTTGTTGTAGCATTAGTAGACTGCTTTTTTTACACCTTTGTGCAAAAAGTTGTTCTTTTTTGGCCATGACAAGATTTATACTGCAACAATTACCTTTACTGAAAGAAAAAAGGAAAGGAAAATCCTACTCTGTAGTTCAATTTGCTGTGGATTAAAAAAAATATTTTCCTCATAGTTAAAGAGTTATGAATTATATTTTAAATGGCTGCATCAAAATAGGGTCTTATGTTCCACTAAAATATGATTGGAAATCTTGTATCATATCTAAATTTCCTGATTTAGGCATGTCTAAAGTGAGGAAAATGTCTTTTTTCTGATTTTTTTTTTTTAAAGTTATCTATGCTAGTTCTTCTAGATTCATGCCTAGGGGCTGATATTCTTCTACAAGGAGCTTTAAAATCTCAGATTTTGGCAAGAGTTTATTTTGAAGAGGAAATAACATTATATGGTATGGATTAGCAGCAGACCCAGATCTATTCATACATTTGTTTCTATCTCCAAAAAATAGAAGTATTTCTGTTTATAGATCTACTATATGAGCATTGTGTATGTATTTAGTTTGTATAATTATTATAGTAAAATTTGAAAGAATATTTGTCTATTACAAGATAAGAGATGTAATGCAATACTTGGAAAAATCCAGAGAGTATTCAATAATATCAGATGACAGGTACACAGTAGAGGCTGTAATAGAGAAAAGCCAAATCTGTTTGACTTCCTTCACTGATTATTAAAATTCCACCTGTCTTCAACTCCTCTACTTCTTACTCCATCCTTCTTACAATAATGTTAAGCCATAAATGAAAAAAAAAAAAAAAAAAGAAGGAAAAGAGCAAGTTAGGAATTTGGAAAAGTTCATGAGTTTTTCAGAATTTTTTTTTTTTTTGCTTGAATCTAAATAGCAGCAAGGCATAACCTATGCCAGAATGCCAGAAAAGTTTTTTGATGTCTCAGTTTATAGGAAAACATAACCAGAAAAATGAAAGACTTTCTGGGTAATCAAATCAGTCCTTTGCAATTGCCAGTATCAGACTTTTATAACTGAGTTCGTGAATTTTCCCTTTATTTTAACTTCCCATTGGTTGGCAGACACTGCCAAAAAAAACAGTGGATGGCCCTTTGCCCAGGGACCTAAGGTTGTTCTCTCAGAGCTCCCGAGTACCAGGAAGGAGCCCTTCCTTACATCATGCAGCACAGCAGGCCAGGATTTAATCCATCTCCAATAGATCATACGTCTCACTCTGGAGCTTAATGTAATTGTGGACTTGGCAAAGATCTGAGAGTTCTGTGCAAGTAAAAGAAATGAAGCTGAAGATCCACATTCTCAAACATCCTCTCTTTCGCACAGCACAAAATACTTTGCACCTCCTTTTTACCTATTTTGCACAAATGTAACAAAAGAGTTTTATTGGAAGAGGGATCAGAAAATGCACAGAGAACTAACTTGTATGTATTTATAAAAACAAATAAAAAGGAATTTTAAGCATTTGACTTTGGCTGTGTACAAACAGTGCAGCTCAGTATTCATGAAGTGTTTCACCCTCTCAAAGCAGTTGTAGTGTACAAGATGAATAAGAGAAAATATGATTTTTGTTTTCTTTGCTATAAATCAGAGTAAATCACGTCCAAAAGTGTCACAAATAACAACTGCTAATAATAATTAAACCATCTTTATAATGAAAAAGTTGCTTTGTTTTTCTATTTTAGGGGTTTTATATTTAATAAATACTTTAAAACTCCCAAACTTACAGCATATATATGTTTTATATGTGCAAGTATATATATATATGTGCATATATATATGCAGAGTTAAGGTATGTATATACCTGAACATAATATATATGACATATTATTTCTGCTTCAACTTATGTATTCATGTGGTATTAAGTCTCCATATCATGATTCAAAAATGGTATGAAGGAGCTCTGAAGAAAGTAATTGTGTTTGAGTTATAATAAAGGTTATAATACCGATTGCTTTTATTTAAAATGGCAATTATTTTTTTCAGGCTGTTTAGCAGTACATCTTACAGATATAAGCATTCACCATATGAAACTTCAATTAGCAATGATTTTCAAGATATAAAAAGGTGCCCATTATAATGGCATAGTGAGAATGTGTGGTATACGTTCATTTAAAGTGCTGTTAATTCAATTGCTTTATCTGATCCAAAGTCACTTAGATTATATTAAATTAGCCATCTGTTTGGCTTTCACCTTGGAATGTCTGCCAGATGCTGAGTTTGTTTATAGACAATTCATTTGCAGACACAGCCTTAACAACAGGTTTGCTTGTTGGGGACTATCCCTCATGGAAGAGTTTTACCTGGGAAGATGAAACTGTGCACTCCAAGCAACTACTGCTTGTTCAAAGGGTAAAAATATACTGACTACCTTGTGTCCAGTACACTATTACACAAATTATGTCCTCTTATTAATTTCTGTAATCTTTGTGATGAAGAGACTTAAATGGTTCCGCAAAGCTGCATCATTCTCTATAGTACCCATTTATACATTTTATGGTTTTCTTTTTAATTAAGGTCTGGCACTAAAATTACTATAACATTTTGTTATCTACTGGGCATGGAAGCTTTTACTAGGTCTCCAGATAGCTTTTAAAAGTCTATTAAAAAGCTGTATATCATTCCACAGTTGTTACACATGGGGAAAATATTTCTTTAAGGGGATGGGCAGCATTATTTCTCCCTTCCCTACAAAACAGCACTTGTTCTTCATCACAGGAATGATACAAAGCTGAACAGGAAGATTCCAGAATGAGACAGAATTTAATCAAAGTACTTTGATTGGTTTTTTCAGCAGCTTTTCAAGACGAATGTCCCATGGGCTAACAAATCTAAGTCACTGGTCCAAATAAACAGGATAATTATACAATCACTGAGCAAAAGATCTGAAGTGGTTTATGTTCACCTGGAGAGATGATTGATTAAATAACAGTCTGAATCCAACCTTTAGTTGTCAAAAATACCCAACAGGTACTGATATTGCTAGTCCTAGACACAGGACTTTCTATTAACTACTGTCAGCAGCAAAAATCATTATTGAGGGAGTAGTAAATGGCCATTTGTATAATAAAAATAACTAATGTTCTATATTTTCTTCTATTATTTGTTCCATAGTTGTTCATATATACTGAATAAAACTTTCAGAGGAAATGCAAGTGTTGCTACTTAGTGTTTAAGCCAATTTCTAAATGATAAGATTTACGAGACTTCCTTTCTTTAAGTAAACTTTATATCACCTTTGTTTATTCGAGGTTTTTAAGTTTCTTTGAAATATTTGGTCCTGACCAATGTTAAGAACAAGATAATAAAATAGATGGATTTTTATCTAATCTGATTCAATATGGAAATGCTTACGATTCAACTGAATAAATATAGAATATTGATATTTGATCACCGAACTCTGATACTGCTCCATTCCAGAAAGGTTTGAGTTGTACTGTGATTTTGTGTCGTAATGCTCACAAAGCTTTTGATTTAACATTTTTTAGGTAAACTGAAATTGATGCCTTCTGGAGGCTGACCTGGAAAAGAGACTAGACAGAGCAAAAGGGTAAAGTAGATATTTATTAAAAGGCCTCAATGGCACCTATGGGCAGCACAAGAGCCCAGCTGGGCTACACCCAAAATGGTCACAAAATGGACACAAAATGGACACCCCATCACGAGGTTCCACACTTTTATAATTTCTGGTCCATTTGCATATTGGAGTTAATGGTCCAACTACAACCCCAGGTTATGAAACTCCATCCCCCTTGTTTTTTCTTTTCACTTCACCATTGTTTTTGTTATTGGGTTTGAAATTTGTATCGATTGTCCTGGGTACCAACCTAGAAAAGGAATTGTTTTGTCTATCTACTCTGTGAAGAGTGCTCACTAACACCTAATATGAAACCCAGAACCACACACGAAACAGGCCAGAATCTAAAAAATATAAAAGCTAAAACTTAAGGCATCAAAGTAATGCATAAAAATATGGTATATATCTAATTGACCCAGACAGCCTGTCAGGTCACATAGACTGATTAAAGGAAAAGTACCTTTTTAGATATGAAATGGCAGATTTTTCAAGAGCAATCTAATTGACAGAAGAAAAATTGTCAAGAGACAGCTCACCTGGGTTTGTTCTGGCCATGAAACAAAGAATTCTTTTTAAGCTGAGTAAGATTCTGTTTTTATGAACAGGCACATCTTGACTCTCACAATTATTTTTCATTAATTTCAAACACAGTCATCATACATTTCTCCATCAAAATTTTATTTTTAGTTGTCTCTGCCAGTAAAGAGTGACTCACAACACATTTTTCCATTAACCTCTCACTCTGTGAAGCAGGAAAAGGAGTGTTTGTGTCTACGTTGATAAAAATTTGTGCCTTTTGGGTCTTTATCCACGGACCGACAATTTTGAGTGCAGATCAAACTAATGACATGGCAAAGAGAATGGGTGATATGAATGAATCCAACAAGAGAGACAGTGGTTTTACCAACAAAAAATTTAAAGAAGATGCACTGGGCAAAGGAACAGAAATATAGGTAGGAATCTTCCACAGTAATGACTTTTTTTTCTGCATTTGTGAGTTCTCATGAAGTAATCAAATGTTTGATTAAAAAAAAAATTTAATTAAGATGTGTAGTAAAGAAAAATACTTTTTTCTAGTACATTTTTTAAAAAGTGAATATTGATACAAAAAAATAAATTATGCACTATATTAGTTTGTTTATTTAGATGTGTTCTTTTTCTTTTTCATTTTCACATTTTCAAGTTTTTACAATGCGATGTCCTTCAGTATTTTATTGTTTTCCTATTTATTTGAAGGGAGAAACTGTTGAAATATCAATTTTTTCCATTGGATGAAAACTCTGAGAAGACCCACAATGTTAATAACACTGGCAGAACATGTGAGCAGGCAATAAGTCTTACGAGTTTTAGCTCCCCAAATAACAATAATCTCTAGAAATATTAGGAATTTTCAATTTATTATAACTTTCTAATTGGAACTCTTTTTTTTTCAGAATAAAGATATAAATTTCCATTAATTTTAAAAATAGAAATAAGAATTTTTACTTTAGCTTGCCAACTAAACAATGTTTTGGGGGACAGAAATTCACATAAGACAAAAAACGGACCAGATTTGCTTTTTCCATTTTTTAAGATTGTTCCAATGTTCAGGCTATTGACTATTATAAATATCTTCCTTTCTTGCCTTCACAGAGAATCTCAAAAGATCTCTTTCTAGTAGCAAGTCAGAATAAAAAAAAAAAAATCCAGAATTTTTTTTAAACAATCTGTGTTTTAAAGGCACATAAGGCATAATGTTATTTCATGGNTTTTTTCTGCATTTGTGAGTTCTCATGAAGTAATCAAATGTTTGATTAAAAAAAAAATTTAATTAAGATGTGTAGTAAAGAAAAATATTTTTTCCAAGTACATTTTTTAAAAAGTGAATATTGATACAAAAAAAAATATGCACTATATTAGTTTGTTTATTTAGATGTGTTCTTTTTCTTTTTCATTTTCACATTTTCAAGTTTTTACAATGCGATGTCCTTCAGTATTTTATTGTTTTCCTATTTATTTGAAGGGAGAAACTGTTGAAATATCAATTTTTTCCATTGGATGAAAACTCTGAGAAGACCCACAATGTTAATAACACTGGCAGAACATGTGAGCAGGCAATAAGTCTTACGAGTTTTAGCTCCCCAAATAACAATAATCTCTAGAAATATTAGGAATTTTCAATTTATTATAACTTTCTAATTGGAACTCTTTTTTTTTCAGAATAAAGATATAAATTTCCATTAATTTTAAAAATAGTAATAAGAATTTTTACTTTAGCTTGCCAACTAAACAATGTTTTAGGGGACAGAAACTCACATAAGACAAAAAACGGACCAGATTTGCTTTTTCCATTTTTTAAGATTGTTCCAATGTTCAGGCTATTGACTATTATAAATATCTTCCTTTCTTGCCTTCACAGAAAGTCTCAAAAGATCTCTTTCTAGTAGCAAGTCAGAATAAAAAAAAAAAAAAAATCCAGAATTCTTTTTAAACAATCTGTGTTTTAAAGGCACAGTAGGCATAATGTTATTTCATGGTATTATGTGAGTATATGAAAGACAAAATAAGTTCCATTTGTCATAAAGATGAGATGTGAATCGCCAGGAAAGAAAATCCAGTAACTTCAAATTTGATGAGAAGATCATCCTCTGTGGATAGCTCTTTGGACAAATGTTTAGAATAAATATGTCTTTGTATATAATATAAATGTGCAATTAAATATGCATTAAGTGCATATATAATGCAAGCAGAGGAACATGAAATAGTAGAATCCAGACTGCTTTTGGACTATGTAGATGTGCCAGTGTTATTACATGGAGTTGATGCTTCAAAATCATGACATAGATCAACCAATCTCTTTTTTCCTTCAATTCCTTGATTAAAAAGTACCTTCTTTATGAGCCTTCTTCTCTGATCTGTTCACCAACTTTATCTATACTTGTGAAATGTTATCTAGCACAAACTAAAATAGATTCTATAAAACTTAGAGAGCTCAGTTGTAATATTTTTAGTGCATATACTCTGTCTTTCATGTTTTTAAAGGATCTGGCACACATATGGTACCCTATAAATGCATTAGTTTAGCTTGCATTAAATTAAATTCATCTACAATTTGATATTGCAGGTCGATGTGTTGACTTCTGTTACTGTAAATGTAGTTGTGTTTTCAGAGAAATATCCTGTATGTAACTACTTCCCATAATATATTTCTTCACAAGCCAACTGAAAGGAAAAAAAGTGAATAGAGGGAAATGCAAAGAAAAAGAAAGGAAAAGGGGATGGCAGACAAGCAGAGTGCATGAAATACTAATAGAAGAAAGGAAGGGCTATCAAGGAAAAGGGTTGAATAAAAAGAGAGTTGATAAAGTTAGAGGAAAAGAAATGAGATATGGATACAGAACAAGAGATACATAAATTTAAAACAGAAGAAATAGCAGCTAAATCAGCACAGGAACCATGGACACAAAGTAAAAAAGCAATGCAAAAAAATCCCCAAAAGAGTTAGGCAGGATGGTTAAATCTTGTTTGGAAGTGGAAGAGCATTGGTCTCCTTTTTTTTTTCTAGGGGTCTCCCCATATTAAAAATGCACCTCTCCCTCACTGCCACAGTCATGTGGACAAGAGCCTTAATGCAGACCCTGGCTGACAGAAGGGCTCTGTTTACTCTCTGTGCTGGTGATATGCTACCAGTGTAAGTCATGGCTTCACTGCATGACTAAATCTTCACTGCTCCTCTCCTTCTTAAGAACTAAAAATACCATTGAGTTCTGTGGATGTCTGCAAGTGATGAAGAGTGGCTAAAACATTGTAAGGATGCCAGTAAGAACATAAGGCCTGTAAAGGTCTACATAAATAGATGAACTATGGAGCCAAAATTTTGATATAAAATAGCCCATCCTAAGTTGTCACCTCGCTTTGAAGATGTTTTAATTTGCACTGCATCTACTATTTCAATTATATACCTTGTTTCTTTATACACATAGATTTTATTTCTCAGCTTGTCCAGGACAAAACTACCAGACCTTACAGCAGACAGAATTCAGAAGATGATCTTTAATCTGTTTATTTCACATGGTGAATCCAAACTGCTAGCCAGTCATTTTGAAATCAAACCTGGTGTACACGGAAATTTATCTCAAAGAATCAAGTTACATTAACTTCCTCCAAAAGATGTTAGAAAAAGGAGGGTTTTGTCCATTTGTTGGGTCTGCTTGGTTTTGTATGTTTTCATAAATACACTCATAGGCAGAATATAAATCATGAAAGTGGAAGCCTGGATTTATTTAATTTCCCATTGTGACCATATTTAAAACTGTCTGCTAATATCTCCAAGTCTACCCTGACCTCAAGGCTGCAAACTGGAACAGTCCAGTTCTCCTGGCATGGCTGCTGCAGCCAAGGTGACAAGAGCTGGACCCTGAGTGAAGTCCTTAACTTATGGAAAGTGGGTAGGAATAGGAAATAAAAGGTTTCAACCCATCCTCCTGGCCCATTCCTGTGTATTTTAATCTTGGTGTCATTAATGGAAAATGTATAAATAGTCACAGAAATATCCAGATTGGAAAAGACTTCCAAGATCATCAAGTCCAGTCATTGAGTGATCACCACCTCATCAGCCAGACCATGGCACTGACTGCCCCAACAGTCATTTCTTGAACACCTCCAGAGAAGGTGACTCCATCATCTCCCTGGGCAATTCATTCCAAGGTTTAAGATTCCTATCCATGAAGACATTCCTCATCATGTCCAATCTGAATTTTCCCTGGTACAGCTTGAGGCTAACAAATAATGTTACAAACAAGCTCAGCACGCAGAGTTTTGCCACCTTTTTTAAATGTGTTGACCACGAGACCAAAGGAAAAGAGAGATTGTTGCTATCAGGATCTTGTGGATTGACAGATTTACCTTTATTTTTTCCTGCATAAAGATGAAGACAAAGCAGTTTAGGAGGCCAAACCCTTATATTTGAAGAATTATGGAAAAGGTGATATCAAATGCATCCTTACTGATCACCATCTGCTAGCACATGCAGCAGTGCTTAGTGCATTTAACTAAACATCAGTGCAGCTCACTGGATAGGACATGACCTCTGTGCCAAGGTGGTGGTGGTGACAGATCCAGAATTTTCTGCTCCCAGGGAATCAATGGGTGTGGCAGGATAAGTATCATGCAAAACTGAGCCTAAGGGAAATGTTTTATTTGAGAAAACTGTAATCATTACTGACAAAATAGAATAAGAGTATGTCTTATTGCTGTCTATTAAAAACCTTAGATTAAAAGTAAGGCAATTTCTCAATGCCTTAGGAGTAATGCCTAGGAATAGTGTACTTTAAAATGTATGCAGAATAAAAAGTTGGTGTTGACTAAAACACATTACCATCTGCTTCTTTGTTTCATTCCACTAGAGATTAATTGAGTTGATCTGAGTTAGCAGATACTCTCAATGAAATTACATAGTGTGTTGATGAGTATTTCAATTCAGCTACTGATTAACTTGTTAGAATACCCAGGTGAGGTGATAATTGTTCCAGAAATCTGAATACAAAATTTTAAAACCTAGTTACTGCTTGTTCTTGAAGGTTGTGCTGACTTAAGGATTTTATTTGTGTCATTATCAACCACGTTGTAAAGAATTAACCCCTATGCATGTACACATCATATGAGTTTATGTGTAAATAATATATGTTTGTAACTTTATGTATATTTATTTAGGTGTAGATATATAGACACATGTATTTATTCAGACATGGGAAAGTCATAACCATTGCTATAACAGGACTTTCACATATGCCTGTACTGTAGATTTTTCAAGTTATTATGAGATGTGATTTCATATTGCTTAAAAAAATGCCTAATTTTCTAAATTTTCTTCTCCTGGAATCCCACCTACATATATATTTTGGCTTTTTAGGTATGTTTAAAAGTCTTGTCTTGAGTCTCTTTTTAAAATGTGATTTTGCTTCAAAATAATTAACCTGGAAAACATATATTTAAATGAGTATATTTATTCAAACTATTCAAATTGTTGAACTAAATAAATGACAGACAAGAGAAATCAAGGAAGTTACTGTACAGACAGGATAGAGCCACAGGCTCCATGTCATGAGTTAATGTGATGTAATTTTATCCCTTGTATACCACCATCAATGTCAATGCTAATATTTCTAAATGAGTAGCAATTATGCCAGCTCCATTGACTTCAGCAGAGCTCCAGTTGGGTGGGGCTACACCCACAGTAAATTGCAAGTTTGAAGGGAATATTTGGAATAGATTTGTTCTCCTTTTGAAATTAAACATTGTTATTAAAACATTATTAAAATTCCCATCCAAAAAGATAGATAATTACAACTGGAAATGTATAGTTGCTTAAGGTAGCATAAATCATTCCAAGCCATTTTTGCTAGAGTGAAATAAAACTGTGAGAGTAATATTATTTCAGAAATGAAAACAAATTTCAGTTCTAAAGCATGACCAAGTAAAAGATACCCATTGTTTCTTTGAGTATTTTATTGAGCTCACAGTAATTCTGGTTCACAACTTTATGTTCCATATAATACAATTATACACACCTGAGCCTTGACATCTGAGTTCCATAACTTTTTTTACAACTCCAGAGTAAAGCCTTTTGTGAATTTACAAGCAATTCCTGCAGTAGTGCTCCTGATAAAGTACACCTAAGCCTACAACAGGCAAAATAATTTGTTTTTCATAATAGTAATGCCTCATTATCATTTTAAAACACATAGCACTTATGCTAAGATGTTAAATATGAAATGCTCTCTTCTGTTTAAGACTGAGGGTTTTTCTGCTTTGTGTCTTTTTTTTTTATCCTCAGTACTTCAAGTCAAGCTGTGAGGAAAATCTCTTATGCCTGCTATGCAGTTTTATCTTAATCCAGGAAAGTGGGAATCTAGCAAATGAAAAATAATCCAAAAGTTATTGTGGAACAAAATATCTAGGCAAAATTTGGACAGCACAAAATTCTCAGTTCACAGAAAGCCTGACTGAGCAATAGTCTGTCTCTAGTTAAAGAGTAATTTTAAAGGTGATCAACCATATTATTTATTTCTTTGTTATTAACATTAGTATTTTTTTTTTTAATTTGACTGTGAAGCAATTTCAGTACATTTATAAAGAAAACACAAGCAAACACTGTGGTTCATGCTTTTTCATAGGTGCTTTTTATAAAATATTTACTCAATGTAAAGCAAGATGATGGTCTCAGTTCTGATATATACATACATACACATATATTCTACCAAGTTTTGGGTTTTTGCAGCTCTCATGCTGAAAAAATTCCTTTTTGTTTAGGTTCACCCTTCACTTCTTTAAATGTGAAGTCTCACTGCACTGCTCTTCTTGACAAACAAGGTTTTGGGAAAGGCTTATTCATAGAGTTTTGTTTTTTTCCTTAGGAAAAGATATGACATTTGTTGAGGCTAAATGTAAAAAATGTGCAAAATAGGCTTACATCATAGTATTAAGTTTGTTGGAAAAAAAATGAGGGAAAAAGAAAAGCTGTTTTCTCTCTTGGTCTAGTGGATGCAAATAAATAGTGTTTAGCTAGATAATTTGATTTTACTTTAACTAAAATGGAAACAATATATTAAAGAAAAGGCATAGATAGCTTTTATGACAAGAATTAACTTTGCTTGGAAGGACTAACATAGAAGTTGTGTATATTACTGAAAATAAATATGAATAAAATAAACTAACCTAACAATGCCAATTCCTTTTATTCAATCACATAGTTAATAGACAAGTACTTGATTCACAGATAGAT
>VZTB01017981.1:70921-93987 GCA_013397245.1 Thryothorus ludovicianus
CAAAAGGGAGGTGGGGTTGATCCCACCCTCTCTGGACAGACACTTCTTTTGTCTCCTTCAAGTACCTTAAAGTATCTATAAGTACCCAGCAATCAGCTTTTTAGCCACTCTTCTGGGAAAAAATTCTACAAGAAAGTAACCCAACCCCCAACATACCTATAGAAGAAAAATTACTTCTATGGACTAGACAATCTGTTCCAAAACTGTCAAAATGTCCGTTTTTCTGAAAATACTCAACTTTCTTGTTACCCAAAATGTATTGGCCAACTGGAATTTTTCAGTTAAATCCTTCAAGCATCTGCCTTGAGACACCACTGAGAGACTCCTGAGAATTCAGTTCCACTGCTTCTGTTTACAGGGAACAGCTGAGTAAAAAAAAAATTAAAAAAAAAAAATCAGATAGAGAACAGCAGAAGAAAAAGATCAGTAAATTGCACTACCAAATATATTTTCCTCTTCTTAAGTAGCAAATTCTGCCCATTTGTTTCAAAATACATGCTTCTTGAATTGCAGGTCATTTCATGCTGAAAATAACATTCAACACATAAAACTGGAATGTTCACTTTCACCCAAAATCATATTAGGAAGCAAAATTTTTTGTTAGAGCATTTTTAATGTTTGTACATAGAGATCCTTTTAATTTTTGTATTTTTATAAGAAGATCATTTGGTGAAATATTTGGGGTTTCATATCAATGACTAATAAAAGTTCTATTATACTCACAGTATGAACTATTTTGACACGTTTTTCATGGGAGATGATCTACTGATGTATCTGCTTTCATTTTCTACCAGAGTTCTTTAGATTCCCTTGTAAGGTATCTCACTCATTATACATTATGGCTCCCTCCCAGTCTCTCATAGGTCACCCTGTTCCTGTTTCTGGAAGCATGTAATGTAGGATATTGAAATCCAGAACTATTGCCAGGAGATACCTTCTATGAAACAGAATCATCAGCATATGAAATGGTGTTTTGGTGGAAATCACATACTTCACCACTTTATGTAAATTCACCTTCAATTAAAACAAAAACCACAAAATACAGACATAGATCGCTAAGTCCCCTTCTCATATAAAGCTTTGTTTGACACAATCACAACATTTCTGTTATTTTCTACAACTCTTCTGACAGTAATATGTATTCGTATGCCACAGGGCATACATAGATGATAGTAATAATCAGTAACAATAATCATGTTACTGATTTCATCCAGTTTCATCCTTTTCAAAGCCTACTGTTATCAGCAGCTGAAATTCTGCAGCTGAGGGTTTAGAATTACCACACAAAGATTAAATCTCACTATAAGTGGTCTTTGTATATGCACGAGTGTTACATTAAAAAATGCTATCATTCTTTTTAAAAGCAGATCATTTAAAATAGCCAAATTAAGAATGAACTAATGAAAGAGAGATTAGTAGGGAATATTATCAATATTCATAATAAATAAATCTATGTTCTACCAATATACTCTCAAAAAATTTCTGACATTCTCTTATCTTTGACAGATGAAACTTCATGTCTCACAACCTGGAATTTTCATTTCCCAAGGTGCTTTAATGTTTATATGAAAGGTTCTGGCCTAACAGCAACCTTCAGGCACTTCACTGACATTATCTGTGAGTTACAAAACTTAGAGGAAAACCAGAATTATTTCCCTCATATGCATCAGCTGTGAAAAAAAAACCCACAATAAACTAGGATTGTCTAATATGTTATGAGTATTCTTCTTATAACCCAAAGGTATGTATATATATATATATATATGTATGTATGTATGTATGCATGTATGTATGTATGTATGTGGAAATTAAACCAGAGATATTTTAAAACATTCCTCCAGATGCTAAATATATTTTCTGTTGCTGAATTCAAAACTTTCTGGTTGCCTTGGCCCAGCCTCTGTGATGCAGCATTGTACTAGCAGCACATTTCTGTGAAAAAAAGTGCTGTAGATAACTTCACAAGAGTTTAAGAGACTCAGTTGATACCTGGGGAGCTACCACATCTCTAGGGAGATGATTCTAACTGTAAAACACAAGAAGTCACAAACTTCCCACTTTTCAGCTGAGATCCAGACCTCAGGATACTCTACTGTTACAGTATTTTGTCTTTATTTTCCTTTCCTTGTTTTGGGTCTCCCTTTCCTCTATCACTGTTCTCCTAAATTCTTGTCTATTAACAGTCTTATTTTTTGTCTACACTTCTCAGTGATTTTGTTATTTTAAATTCTGATACACTTATAGCATATCTTAATCCTTTCTCTGATCTATATATACATGAAGCAGGTCAGAAAAACACAAGCAGAAAAACTTCCTCTTCATATTTCTGTATTCATGCCAGAAATGTTTGTGTGCTTGACTAGTCTCACAAAGATAAACCTGTCATGAAATTTTTCTGCATTGTTAGGTTCAAACAACTTTTCTCTGATTTCCTTTTTTTATTTTTTAAATGATTATTCTATCGTGGAAAAAGAAGGAAAAAAGTGTAATTCAAAATTTGAGATAGTCATCTCTGAGAAAGATTAAAATGGAAGCCAATCTTACAGGTATCAGGCGTTTTAGGGACAGATTTTTGTACTCAGAGAGGTTAAATATATCAAATATACTCTTTGCTGTCATTTGTTTTAACTTCATTGGGATATATAGGAATTAGTAGCTGGAGCACAAGCTGAGTTTAAGTTATATCCTGCGCAAATTAAGCTGTAGTACCTATTTGTGTGGCTGTACAAGTCCAGAATTGTATTAGCTTTCACCTTGTCTATGCTCTCCATCAGAAGTTCAAGAAATGGGATATTTATCAAATTTAGAGACCATTTGACCTTCTTCAAGTTAATACAAAATCAGATTGACCTGTGGTTGCCAGTATCAAGAGCTAGTTCACTCATTTGATGCCTTCTAGATAGGGATGACCAAATGGTTTGACCCAAGATCACTGATGAGCTACATCCTATTAACCTCCAAAAAAGGAGAGACAAGAAAAGGAAAGAGAAATAGGGGACAAAAGAAGCTTCAAAGTAGCAGCTGTGTTTGATAAAGAAAATAGCAGAAATATGTTATAATGGCTATATACTTAATCTGCTCATCCGTGACAGCAGTCTGGGGCCAGAGGGCTGTAAAACCAGTATTTAGCAGTCCCAGCAAACTACAACAGAAACCTTCTAGTGACCACGTTCTTGCTTTCCCACACCTGAAGTCAGTTTTTTTCTCCCCTATGCACAAAACAAATCTTGCCAAAACCACGGAGACAAACCATCCAGAAGAGGTTCTGTATCAGTAATTTCAATACATTAAAAAAAACAACAAGATGTTTTGAGAAAGAACCTGAATTACATGAGAGATCTCGGGAATGTGATAGTTTTTGTCTTTTTTTTTTTTTTTTTTTCAGATTCTTACATCCTAATTTAACATGATTTTGTATGAGGAGGAAAAACAATTACTTGACTGTTTGAGTCAAGTCTGGTTGCAGGTGAAGGACTCAGCAATCATCCAGAACACTTTTTTTGTTTGTTTGTTTTTACTTTTTCTTCCGTTTCTTTCTTAATATGCAGTTAATCACACTGTGCCAGCCAAGCTTGTCACAGAAGAACTGAGGTTCTGTGAGGGAGGTGAGGCACTGGCACAGATTGACCAGAGAAGATGCAAATTCCACATCCCTGGAAGTGTTCAAGGCCAGGTTGGATGGGGCTTGGAGCAACCTGGGGTAGTGAAAGGTGTCCCTGCCCCTGGCAGGGCATTGGAACTGGGTGCTCTTCAAGGTCCATTCCATGTTTCTACGATTCTATATAAAGTCCAAAATAATTTGTGGCAAATTTTTAGAGTTCCAAGGACCACAAATCATTGATTCCACAAATATGTGCCCCACAAATAAAATTATGAAAGGTTTCATCTGTTATAATTTCTGTAAATCAAAAAAGGAGCACATTTTCTTTGTTAGGTTCCTGGGCAAGTGGTAAAGTCCAGCTATTTGAAAAGTTTCAAGATTTTAAGTTTGAACATATAAATTTTTATAATTTTGCTAAAGAAAGAGAGCAATTCCCAAGTGAAAATAGTCTAATGTAGAAATGGAATTGTGATATTCTATTTTATCTTACTAATGGGGATCATGGGTTAAAAACATCAATTTTTTACATTTTTTTTTTTCTTTTTTTAAGCCACTACTTTTGAACAAGAAAAAGTTTTTCAAAAAAGTGCAAAGCAAGTCTACTTTACTTCCACTTTATATATTCCTACTATATGTTTATCTGCACACCTTGAAGACTAAGTTGACAGTAAATTTGCCTTCATGCATTTTGTGCCAAACAATGCTGTCTGTGTGAGAGTGCTCTGAAGTGAAGATTTAGGTGAAAAGAGAGAACAGCCTCTCTGTTAGTGCTCAAAAGAAAGCCCTGAAAAACAAAACAGGTCTCAGAATAAAACTTTTTTATTTTCTATATGATGTGTTGCTGCATTTGTAAATCCAAATAATTTTATGACCATTATTGCCTGTGAATTATAGCTTATATTATATTTGTATCCAAAGTTAATCAATAATTTTCAATAGATCTTTTTTGCCAGTTATGCAATCAAACATTATAAAAATATATTCCTGCTTCAAAATAGAAAATTATTTAATGAACTAAAATTAAATTCCAAATTAAGATGCAGATAATAATCTGTGTTCAGATACTTCTATCAATATACATACTGTAAAATAAATAGGAAAATAGATTCCTACTCCTGAGGACTTGTGATATAAGGAATTTTCATTCTGGAAGCATAGCACAGCTCTTCACAGCTCTTTCTGAGGACTGACTCTAGCCTAGTTCTGCCTTTTAAATCTATAGAATGCCCCGAAATTCTTCATTATTTTACAAATATGTTAAAATTCTGACTTCATTCAATTTTGTCTCCAGGCCAGTGCCAAAAGACACCCAGGCATTTTCATGTGAAAAAAAAAAAATCCAATTGTGCTACTTGTCTGAATACAAGATGAAATTAGAGTTTCTCTAGGTCTCAGACACCTCTCTAAAGAAAATTTATAAGGGTCTGTCACCACTTGAAAGAAAAAACAGTCGCTGGTAGATTTGGTATTCCTGTAGGACCCTACCAAATTATCTGGTCCTTTGGAAAAAAACATATTGTCATCCTACTGGGCAGATCCCTTTCTCAGGTTCTTTTTCATGATATACATATATATATATGAATTTTGGGGAAATGAGAAGTAGTCTGCAGGGCTGAGCCACAGGCTAAAGCCTTCCCAAGTGATATCCCATCAACAGACTCCAGAGGTTCATCTCTTTCCCTGCAGCATCACTTCTCACCAAAACTCACATTCCATCAGACAAAGACAAATAATAATATTTTCTTCCCTTTCAAACACGGATTCAGAAATGCAAGCTACAAACTGCCTTAATTTTCCTGCATAGACAAAAGCCTGGCCTGCCAGTGTGCTATTGTAGAAAGGTTAATATTTCCTTTAAGCCTAAATTTATTTAGATTTGAAAGCTTAGTATTGCCAGTTCTTCACAAAATTAAGAAAGAACACCTGTAATGAACAGACAAGGCATTAGAACAAATGTTCATGTTCCCATTTTGTTCATTTTCTCACTAAAATAGGACAGCAAATTAATTCCCTTATAGATTAAGAAACTGCTGTTAAATTATGTTATTGATAATAGTAGTATTTATTATTTCTGTTTATGTTGAACTACTTTTTATTAAAAAAAATACTTGTTTGTATTTAATGGGTAGTTTTACTCCTCAGCAGAGACAATTCTACTACATACTGGTTTAGGAGATAAAACCTGTCCAAACTTCTGTAAAGATCAGAGTGTCTTATCTTAAGTTGGATTACTACTCTTGCAGTCTGAGACCAGATAAACAAAGCCCTTATATAACTTCAGGGTTGTTGTGATCAATTTGCCTGGTGCACGACTCTGGGGACCATGCTGTTTTACCATCTTGATTGCAATGATAAATCCATCATTATGTTCAGTGCGGTGGAAACAGCTCAGAGCCTTGCCATTTGTGGCAAATCTTTTCTATGGTAGGCTCATAGTAAATCAGTCTAACCTGAGCTGACAATGATTGATTCTGAACAAAATGTCATGAACAATCAAATCCTCTGTTTTCTCCTTCTTTTAAGGCTGAATAGATTTAACTCCCTAAATCTAACTAAATTCCAAATAAGAGAAAATGGAGAAGGATTGCTTGAGGGTGTTTTCTGTTCTCTGATTGATAATTCTGGAAAAAAAAGGGGAGATTTAATTCGCATTTTAAAAATCCAAAGTGTACGGCAAACAATGCACCTGTTATTAACAGTCATTGATCATTACTATCATTAAGAGTCAGATAAACACATATTTTAATCCACATCAGAGTGCATGTGTGGGAAGGAGACAGGAAGATTTATCAGCTCTCTGAGGCAGATATTGTTCTTTCCTTCTGCTTGCTTAAACCCCTCCCATAATGGACCTGTGCTAATGATTGGAGTGCCTGAAACATTTTGTGACACAGACAGCATCAATATTGTAGCATGGCATTAGTGTCATCCAGTCAGCCTTCTGATTTATCTTGGGTTGTATTTTCTACCTCACAATAGTTGTTGGAAAGGACCCAAAACCATTATGGGTGTTAGAGGGAACCTAAAGCTCTCACACAATCTCTTTTGGTCAAAATCTAACATTTGATTGAACGTGGTTGAATAAAATATTATATTTCACTGACAGAAAATATAGAGAAAAGAATAGAAAACTGTTCTGGCCTTAAAGCTGAATTTCAAAATCTGGAATTAATTTTATCAGTTAATTTTTCATTTTGAAGTTATATTTAGAAAATAATATACTATCATGATATCCCTTAAAACAGCCAGGTTTTTCTGGAATATATGCAGATCATAAAAAAGACATGAACACATCTTCTTGCTTTACAGTTTGTGACCAAAAAAAAAAAAAAAAAAAGTGTTGAAATAAAATAGCTTTGGCTGTTGTGCATACTGAATAGAAAATGAAAATGATACAGTCACTGAAATGATTACCTAATTTATTTGTTTATCAAGAATATTGGATGAAAGAAAGTAAGGGAATTGAAATTAAATGAATTGTAAACATCTTTCAAATCTATTCTTTTTTCTAATCTACAGAGATCAGACACTTCGGAGAGGCAATCAGCTTCGACGTGAGGTAGAACAAACAGAAGCATCTTCCAGCTGAGACAAAAGGCTTTGCAGAGCTTGTGTGTGTGAGGAGATGTGAAAAGAATAGCTTAAGTAGACTATCAGATATTTTTATACTCTTTTGGAGGAGTGAGAATCTTTCAAACATAGTATGTGAATATCATGCTTGTGAAACTGAAACACAAGCAAGACTTGCTGTAGATGGGATATTATTCTTTGCACAACCCTACTAATACAACTGACTCTGACCTGAATTAAAATCACTCTTCCTATTCACACTTTTTAAATCAGAATTACTAGGGCAAAGGCAGTTCTGCTTCATAGAGGATTTAAGTATATCATGAGGTTTTGATATTCAAAACTAAGTTTAGTTTTAATTCAGAACAAATCCCAAAAATTCTCAGTGACAGGAATAGTCCAAGGGTTCTTAATACAAAGAAAATCCACTCTGAGAGACCAAACCTGGGCTGCAGTTTCTGAAAGCCCTGGGATTTTTGGATTAGAGGCAATCTCCCTGCTTGGCTGCCTCAGTGACATGAAGCTTCATAGTCTGGTCTCTTCAGTAAAACAAACCAATAGCCACATATATGAGCTCTCAAGAAAGCAGGGGTGTTTGGAAGATGCCTGTCAGGCAAGTTCCTAACACTTGGTATCTAAAATAACTGCTATTAAATTTAACCCTCTGTGCACTTTTTCATGACATTCCCAAATAAATCCTTTTTTTTCCCCCAGATATTTTCCAATCAACATTAATCACTCTTTTAGTGGCTATTGGCTACAATTTCAATGCAGCACAAACCAGGATGGGTTTGTCAAACAAGGCAGCTGGTGCTGAGGACCTCAGTCCACACCATACAGGGTGGGTGGGCTGCTCAGGGAGTTGATTTGGCCTCACTGTAGTTTGCTTGTGGATGAGGATTCTTCTGTTTCATTTAGCCTAAGAGTTTTGTTGTTTAGTATTATTCATTTGTTGTGCTGAAAAAATACTTGACCTATTAAATAAACAGTTTTTTCCACTTCTCTCCAAAAAAAATCTTTTTCCTAAACCAATTAAAAGAAAGACCACTTAAATTTATTTTCTAAAAAAACCTTTTATAGGTTTTCTCCCAAATTTACTCTAAAACACAATACACATTCCTATTAATGAATTAATTTTGTATTTCACTTCAAATACGAACATAATATTAGCATAAAAAATAAAGTTTGTGCTAACATTTCTAAACATTTTTTAATCTTATCTCTTCTGAGGTCATTAAATTTGTAAAATTATGCCTATACTAGCAAAATAAACAGGGCCAAGGCTAAGGCCTAGGGCCCATACAACAGGACCTGACTCTTCCCCCTGCTAAACAGATAATCCATCCTGGCTCAACTTTGCACAGGATGAACAAGCAGACTCACATTGAACACTGGGCCACGATCCAATTCTGGTACTGGTGGGACTATTCCAGCAGTGTTTGGGAGGATAAGGATATTTTATTGTGCCGTTCAATTTGGGCTGTGTCACTAAGTTTCAGAGCCAGAAAATATTGCCTTACACATTTTATTGATTAAGGATTATAGGTGTATGAATTACACTGAATCTGGTTTTTTGTTAACAAATCTCAGCCTTAATTTTTCTCAAAGATACCACTCCTAGAATTGAAAAATCCATTGCTGACATAATTCTATGTATATGAAGAGTCCCTGTCCTGACACACATTGCCTGTGCTTACACCTGCTCTACAAAATCACAAAAAGTGCCCAGTTCCTGGGATCACCCCACAATTATCCATACAGTCAGGTTGTCAGTACTGTTGTAATGGGACTCTAACCCAGCCTTTACTCCCTAAAACTGTTGGACAATTGTTGGATAAGTGCCCTCATGGATGTGAGTTATGCTTTCCTGTCTCAGTCAGAGTGATCTCTGGGTTCTTTCCCTGGCCATTATAGGAGTAGCTGATGGGGAGGTGCAGCTACAGTGTCAAAGGCAGTGCTAAACTGACTCACTGCCTTCCTACCGAGCAGACTGGCAGTGTCCAAACTCTACAGTCCTTGTCCCTGGGCCAACACTCGGCCCCAGTGACGCCTGCAGAGCCTTAACGCATAATTATGATTTTATGTGCTTTGCACAACAGAATGTCAGAAATAACACGAGGCCGATTTCAGCCCAGCAGCATAATACTTTTATTGCACAGAAGTAAAGATGACCTCTAGGAAATTGCATGACAGTGGCTATTTGAAAGTGCCAAGGCTGTGCACTGAAGAAAGATGTTGGGCAGAGAGCACAAAACCTGATGCAGTTTTATCCTCATTGCCTTGGAGGAGCAGTCTCTGGAGTCTGCAAAGACATCTTTGCTTCTTGGTGAGAGTTAGAACAAGTGATATAAATCTCCAAGGGGAAAAGACTGTCTTTGCTCCCTTGTGGTCTTTTATTTAGCAGCATGGGTTCACCCAGCACGATTTCTACAGCTGAAATACGCATACATGTTTTCAAGATTAGGAAAGCAGTGATTTATTATCTTTTCACATGCAATTGCCTGTAGGATGAACAAGAACAGCTGTTCAGTAGTGTAGAGCAGCAATACACAATAGTTTGCTGCAGGGTAGGAAAGGGAGGAATTCCATAATTTGATTTGGTAGGGGAGCTTCTATCCACAGAAGTGGACAAATGTAGGTTTATTCAGGAAATCTTTGTCTCACTGTGAAAAGTGCTATTGTCTCTTAATTACTACCACCAATAGCCAAGTCCTTAATATTACATCTGTGCTGAAAGGCAGCATTCTCCAGAATCTTGCAGAGGCATTGTCTGTGTTCTGGCACAGATGATGCAAGATCATCCCAGAATAACAGCACCCTCTTCTGATCAGTCCTGAGGTTCTTCGTTTTCCCACTATCCATCACTGTCAGCTCCCATTACTGCAGTTTCTGAGATCCATCATGCTCCCAGCACACTGTAGTGCACCACAGAATGGTAGGGGAAATGTAAGCATTCCCACAAAAAATGTCACTTCCTCTTTTTTTACTGAATAAAGTGTAAAACAAGACGCAAAGTCACACAAAAGCAGGAATCATACTCACAGAATTACAGAGGCAGAAGGATGGAGCTGACTCCTGTGTCATTGTGTACATTCATTTGGACATATAAATATTTTCCTCTGATCCTTCCTGCCTCAAGGTTATTCAACTTCACTACAGCTAAACAAACCTGGTCTGATGGTTGGCTGTGCTGCTATAAAATTATTGTCAGTTGACAACCTACGCACACTTGCCTTGTAAAGGACACCATTCACAGGAACATTATTCAAAATCCGTGGCAGGCCTAGGCAAACCTGGAATATATTACATTTTAGGTTAGACTTCCAATCAGTGCCACCACATTTTCGACATCAAGCATTAAATAGTCAGCACAGGTGAAAATTAAAGTTGCAAGCACAAATCTGTCCTCCCTTAAGTGTTCATCAGGCCTCTGAATTGCCTACAAGCAATTGCATGTGGAAAGATAATAAATCACTGCCTGTCTTTGGTGCCTTAGGATAAAAAAGTACCCTTTAATAAGATGATCAAACCTGAAGGTTTGAAATTTGCACTTGAGGTTATGTATGCACGTGCTGTCTTACCACATAGACAACACAGTAAAGAGCTCTAGAATTATGTTAAGACTTGATGAATCCTTTTGAAAGAACAGCATTGCTTCATCCTGGCTGCTCCACATTAGAGATCACTTTCCAGATTGTGCAGCCTTTAGAAGAGGCATAATAAGAAGTGAGAGAGGCACACAGTTAACTGAAGCAACTTAATGAAAAAAAAGCAAAACTTGAACTTATGCTCTTGTCATTATCAGCCCAGTCTCCCTTCCGTATGAACCCACAATATTGTTTAAAAGAGGAAAGAGCAGCTGGAAAGGAACCAGTTTTCCATGATCCCATCTGGAGCTTCATCCTTATGGCATACTTAAACAAGATGCTAGGTTGGTGCAGGGGCAGGACTGATAGGATGTTGACGGATTTTTGCAGACAGCCTCGAGCAAGCTCTAGTGAGGAAAGCACAGATGGAGAATAGTGATTTTTGGCAGCTAACAATTGAGCCAAACCTGAATGGATCGGAGATATGAAGTGAGTAAAAGACATCTCCCTGACCCCAAGACTATATTCACACCAAAATTCAAATTCCCTTTACAAAACAGAGAAGCATTCAACTATCTGAAAACACCAAATACAAACAATTGTGTTTATTTTAAAAGTTGAAAAACATCATCCAGATTTTTTCGCATATTAAAGTCAGAGATAGATATGACTTTCCAACCAAAAAGTATGGGAAATCTTACTTTTCCTGTCAAGTACCACATATTTCCACAAGCAGTTCAATGGTATTTCAAGAACTCGATGCCTTCCCAGAAATAACAAACAATTCAAAAGCTAGACCTCATATGGGGGAACCAATCTATGCTCACAATAGCTTGCAATGAGTCTTTATGAATCTCCTTTCTTAGAGCAAGGGCAGTGATTGCCAGTGAAAGAGCTCATGTAAAAATGCAAGACTGACTGGTCAGAGAGAACAAGCATAGCTGCATACAGTGTTGAAATGAGAATCCAGAGATTCTTTAGGACAGCCTCTTATGTGAATACCAATTAATCTAGTGAAAAGATCCTCCAGAGAGGCATATTTTTCCTTATTAATATTTTTTTAGAACCATATGAGAAATTAGAGGTCATAAATGAGACTGACCTTACCCTAAAAAGATTAATACCCAAATAGACAGGAGGATAAAAAGGAAGTATTATTAACTCTGTACTACAGAAGTGAAAAATGCCTGATTCTAAGAGATCCTGACAGCTACAGCTCTGGTTTAAATAGACATAACTTTCTAGATATTCAGCACTTCCAGACCAGTTCTTAAGTGATTTTTTTTTCTCTGATATCTAAAGTCAAATACTTGAAACTAGTTTCCTGAATCCCTTATAAATACATCAATTATGACACTATCCATTTATTCTTTAATGTTTTGCTTTTGGGCTTCTTGAGATAACAGCAATCACTTTTACTTTAAAAACAAAGTGCAGAAAGTAAAATCCATTTGTATAATTACAACTCTGATCTCCCCTCCTTCTCCCAGACGTAATCCCCCCTAGAAAACTCTCACTTAATGGGCCATTCCAGTAAACCCTTATAGCTTAAAGATTGCTATGTTTAATAGAAGCCTGTAAGTGTTGAAATAGCAAAACTTGCAGCAAGATTCCCCGAAAGCTCTGCAAACTAACAAGCTTAATGGATTTTTAATGGTCCCTTTACAGACTTACATAAGGGCAATGGAGGCAATGGTGGTGGGAGGTTATGCTTGCACGTAATATTAAAAATATTTTGAGTGCTCCACAGCAGCATCAATACCCTGTAGGACTATATTCTCATGGAAAGTTTCATTAAGGAGTTTTAAACTGAATACAGAAGGTATTATGTACCTTTACTATGAGTGTAACCAATGCAATGCTCCTGGGGACATCATGGTGCTCTTGTTGCATTGAGCAACCCATCATGATAAGTAGATTAAAACTTAACAAAACAATCAAAACTTAAAAAAAACAAAACAAAACAATTAGGGGCATCACACACAATAAGATAAGCAATCCAAGTCATAGATTTGTGTGCAAATACAGTGTTGAAAGCTGTTGCGAGGTTAAAAGGAAATTAATTATAAAGTGAAAAGTTCTGGGTTTGGAAAATCAGCAGAGAGTATGAAGGACAAGAAATTAAAGCAAAGAACTGAGACCAGCTGGAATTTGGAATGTTGTCTTTAAGAGAAAAAGACAGGAAGAAAATTATGGGAGATCAATAGCAGTTTAAAAGACCTTTATTACAGAGAGAACATAAAATTTCATGAATATATTGCTTCACTATATCATTATCTTGTTTCCAACCTCTATTTTATTGCTAAAACAATGGGCTAAAATTTATTCTTGTGGAAATTATGTAAATTAGTGTGTAATTATTTACTTGATTCACTAGCTACACAGAGGTACCTGGTGGCCAAATATGGTCCCTTGTGATCATAAGGCCATCTAGACTTAGACACATTATCACATTGGCAGGCAAATAGAACAGATCTTTCCCTGGTTTGCAGCTCTGGTTTGGTGACTGTTCCAAGCAAAAGCTGTTAATCTGAACACACAGAGAATACCTGCAAAGAGGTGATATTTTCATCTCTGTTGCAGTGTGTTTCCAAGGACCAAAGTGCTGAACAATATTATCCTTTCTATTAAAAAATACAATTTACAACACAGCTCTAATTTTTCTTTGCAAATGAATCACCATAAATCTAATACTCCTCATTTTACACAGTGTTGAAATAATTTTGACCCATCAAGTCTTAAAAAAAATGCATTATTTTGTGTTTAGACACTCTTTTTTTAGTCTAGGCTCCCCATAGTCAAAGCTAACATCAGCCCACTTTTATTTTCACACAAGACACCTGCTATTGCCTGGAAAAAAATTCTACTTTGATTTGAACTTTAATATGCATAAAATAGGTAATAACAACTATATCTACCTGTCCATATGTAGGTAAAATTTGCATTTTGGGAGTGTTTCCTAAGGAAGAAGACCTTGGGAGACGTGTTGCTCTATAGACTTGGGCGTGCTGCTCTGCAGTGTTGCAGACGATGAAAAGCAAGTGCTGCATTCAGTGTCTCCATTCAGTCTGATCGACCGTATATAAAGTAAGGTTCTGCCAAACAGTGTAGTCAAATCCATCTGTCTGCTGGGAGAAAAATCCTTAACAGTGGAATTTCACACATTTTTCAGACAGCTGCCACTTAGTCTTTGTATGCCTGAACGTCAGGAAGGGAAACAATCACCAGGCCCCTGTTTCCAACGTAGTAAATGCTTTTCATCAACACTTATGTTATCCTCCTAAAGTTACAGGCATAAAAAAGCCAAAGTTCCCTTTGTTCGAGTGGTCTTGATTTCTTTATCATTACCCCCCTTCCTTCCTCTCCTAAGAGTCCTAACTATTGAAACTCAAGTCACTTTATATCATAGTACCAAGTATGAGCTAAATTTTTGCGTTCTCATAGTGTTAAGAATAACTAGATTCTATTCTTGCTGTCAGAGCTCTGGGTGTCTGGGAGAGAAGACAGACATCTGTGCAATTATACTCTTTGTTCTCTTGAGCAAAATTGCATTCTCTATTTTTTGAACATCTTTACATAGTCATGCTACCAAGTTATCTCAGTTATGTTAGGCACGCATTTCTTTTCAGTTTGCCAGTCTAGGAGGTCTCAAAGTTCAATTGACTGACTGAGTCATCTACAATATAAGTTCCTCTGTCTGAACATATCACTCTCATCTTACATCAGCTCAGAGCCAGTCAATCCGTCAAACTCGGAACACATTTTCTCTAAAAACAGTCAATGATTTTTGACCAGATGAATTACAGCTCAAGCTCCATAGACTCTATTGACTAGATCTTCACTGGCTGTAGGAAGAATAAAATGCCATGTGGGTTTGTCAGTCTCCTTCCTTCCCTCTCTGGCTCAGTGTTTTTTCATTGCATGGTAATGAAATCAAGTTGTTATGGCCTCAGTCTTAGTTGCACCCATCTACAGATATTTAAAAACACAGAGCATCCATTTTGTATCAAAATGGTCCAGCCAGCCCAGAACTTTGTCTTCAGTAGGGATCAGAACTGCAAAATGATAAAAGTAAGTGCATGTGATATATCCTCAAAGCATTCTGCTAGAGTTCAGAAATTTTCAACTCGAAAACCTTCCAAACTACGGGTGACTTATTTGAAGTATCCCGTGGAATTCCTCTGCAATGAATTTATCCAGCTGTGCCTTGAATGTACATAAACTTTTAGTATCTTGTTATAGGAATTTCCACTACATCTCTGCCTTCACTTGAAGACCACCTTGAGTCTGTCACTAATGTCCAACTCTCTCCAGCTTTGGAGAACAGACAGTGACTAAATGATCTACTCTGTGCTGTTTGCAACCTTGCAAGTCCCAGATTTCTCTCCATTCCCTCAACTACCTCCTTTTCTGGGCTGAAGACCAAACTTAATTATTTTCCAACTTCCTTAGTCAGCTATTCAGTGCTTTTTAACAGCTGAGTTACAATTCTATGAACTGTGTATAGAGTCTTGGTGTATGATTCTAGAGGATAAAGCCACAAGCCAGATTTATACAGGGACAGGGACACAGCACTATTTAGAGTCAGTATACATTACAATCAAATATCCTTTGTTTTGTTCTCTATTCTTAATAATTACTAGTGCTAACTGAGTTTTGGTCATTAAGAAGAGTAGAGATGATATTTCCAAAAGAACCCCTGTTATAATGCAAAGATTTAATTCCTGAGCGGTAACTATGATCTCACAGTCTCTCATTCCACATGTAAAGATTAAATTATTTTTCCTATGTGCATGACTTTTAAAATTTATATTTACTGGACTGTGTCTTTTATATTAATGCCCAGATACTAAGTCTTGTTACATCTCTGTACCATTTTTTTCATTTTGCTCTCAGTCACAATATTTCTGTCCCTCAAGGATTTACAATCTTTGTTTCTTTACACCAGAACATCACCTCAGTCATTACAGAGACCTCAAGGCCATTAGTCATATTTTCTTCAAAACATCATCTATACAGCCACATCGGACCATCAAAAACTCATTTCCTCCTCCTATGAAACACTGCAGCTTGTTAATGCAACCCAGACTGCTGTGTGAGGAAACTGAACAAGCCTATGCCATGAGCTGAAGAGAAAGCTTTAGAGAATGCTCAAACAAATCAAGCTCCATAAACCACAACTGAGTTCAAAAACTGTAAACCTCACCTCTTGTAAGAGCAGAGGTCATAATGGCTGCTTAGGAGCTAGGATGCCCTTGGTCCTGCCCTCCCTGTGCCTGATTCAAGCACATCTGGTGGAGGACAGCCTGCCCTTGTGCCAGCTAAGGAGAGGAATCAGGAGCTCCGTAAGAGCTTAATCCTCCTTGGTGGCAAATTTACTTTTGAACTGCTCGTGTAGTAGGTGAATTCAGGTTTGAGCAAGAGCTACAACTGGTGTAACAGAAGAACAGGCAGAGCCAGTGTCTCCTGAAGGGAAGCTTAACTGTGAACTGTACAAATTCACGTTGTTATATTGAGTGTACACACAGAACATAAAAGGCAGTATTGCTTTTTTTCCCCCTACTATTAAATACATGCATGTTGTCAGTTCTTAAACTCATTAACTCCAGGACATTTAAGTTATGCCAGTTTTCCTCCTGATCCTACTGAGAGTTTTTTTATTTTTTATAAATTAACTTAGCCTCAATTGCTTTGATCCCCTGAATTCCCAGTCAGTTCATTCCCTGATGAGACCAGAGGCTTAACTTGTTTCCACTTGAAAATGAGTATATACACACACATATCCACACACAGTGAAAGTGTAACTTGTAACTTTTCCAGTTCATTATTTACCCATATATTTAGTTTTCATCTTCCCTTTGGGGAGTAAGTTCCCTAAAGTGCAAAGTTTTAATCATAAGGCTTGTGGCTTTTTGCTCAGTGCCAAAAGCACTGTTTCTAATAACATTTTGGCTCTGCTTGTGTATCCAGAGGTCTACTGCTTTGGGGAAGGAAAAATGATTGCCTTCCAATATCACTGCCCAGTGTAACACATATCTTTGTAAACACAGAACAGGAGAAAGTCTGCCCGGAACACAGCTACCCTCAGCTTAATCGTGTGCAGGGTGAACATCTGTGCTCCTTGTTCAACTCAGAATTAATAGATAATATATTTACTCCTTTGGTTGATAGCTTAGGTATTTTCTGCTGAAGTTTCATCCATTTTTTTATTGAAAAAAACATCCAAACTAATAATGCTGCTGGCATCCTCTTTGTCCATGCTGTGCAAACTCTGCCTTCCACTTGCAAACTTTCACAAAGCAGCATAATCTTTTGCAGGTCTTGCATCCTTTCAAAATCTTAAGTGTCTTGCATTTCTGTATGATTTAGTGAGGATTCTGACTTTAAACTCTGCATGATTTTTCACTATTTTCTGTCTTTGATTTCACTTTTTTTCTTTTGTCTGCAGTATTTTGGTTTCCCTTGTAGAATGTTAGCACTGCTAGAGCCTTGTCTGTCCAACATGGAGTCAGTGATAGCACATTTTTCTGGGAAAATACCAATTACTCTGTCAAGAGCCTGTTCTAGAACAGGTTTATCTGTGTGTATACTTTGTCCAAAATGTCTTGTCTCTGATCTCTTTTCATACCTATTAAATCTATTTCAGATAAAATGACAAGGCTCTTTTTCCAGACTCAGAAAAGTCAAAAGATTACCTCAGCCTTTTTGTCCACTCTGACATCATCACTCAGGTTTCGTTTTCACACAAGTGTGTTTTTCAAATTTCTATAATTACTTCCACAGCTGGTCACCTATGCATGACTAAACTGAAAATTACTCAAAAATGGGACA
This sequence comes from Thryothorus ludovicianus, assembly GCA_013397245.1. NCBI lineage: Eukaryota > Metazoa > Chordata > Aves > Passeriformes > Certhiidae > Thryothorus > Thryothorus ludovicianus. The sequence continues at coordinate 88,511 of VZTB01017981.1, forward strand.
GATCCACACTAGGCTATTTTCAGAAATACAGTTACCATACGGCTGTCATCTTGTGTGTTTTTATGGTGTATATTTGTTGTCATGTTTATTGTACATTCACTTGACATTTTAATCATAGAGTCATAGAGTAGTCTGAGTTGGAAGGGACCTTAAAAACCATCTAGTTCCAAGCCCCCTGCTTTGGCCAGGGACATCTTTCACTAGATCAGGTATCTCAGAGCTCCACCAGACCGAGTATTAAAAACTTTCAGGGACGGGGAATCCACAATTCCTCTGACATGAAAATTTGAGTCTTTCTGTAGGAAAAACTATTTTTGCTGTCATTTTCCTTCTGATGCCCATTTCAGGCCTGAGAGGTTTAGCTCTTAATTTTTTTAATTTCTATTTTTTCATTAATTTTCCTTATTTTTCATTTCTATATTTTTCTCAAGGTGGTGTTGAAAGATAAAGGAAATACTGTGCAACAGGAGCACCCACCCTTTGTATTTCTCTGGGTTAAGGCAAGCTGGCAAAAGTGGAAATATCCTGAATCACCCTGTGTTCCAGTTCCAACAGCTTCTAGAGCTGCCAGAAAGCTGAGCAGGCTGCAGTGATACATCCACTAGAACAGCCCCAAAAGGTTCCTGTTTCTGACACTTTCTCCTGTGGTTGCCCTGTTTTCCTTGCTCTTGTTGATGCATGTAGCTGTCTGAATCATTTTGTGTGACCACCCCAAGCCCATTGCACTCTTCTGCCTTCATCTCTATCTTCTGGGAGCTTGCAGGGGAATGGGTGAAATGGGTGGTTAGAGAGAGCAGCCAGGCAAGGCTCCAAGCACAGTGGAACCACCCCAAGCCAGGAGAGCTTCCATCAACATTGGTACATTGATACATTGACCTCTTGGAGCTAACAAACAAACAGCTTTGTCACCTTGACTCTTTATTCACTTCAAAAATATTTGTCTTAAATGCTCAGTTTGTGTGCTGTTCAGACTTCACTTTCCTTCTGAAGCCAGACAGTTCCAAGAGAAAGCCAAGACACACTAATATCACCATGACACCTACTCCAAATCAGGAGCATGGAAGTGTACCACATCATTGTTGTTTTTCTCTGGCAGTGGTGTTGTTCTAACAGCCTCTGAGCCAGCCTTGTTCTCTGCACCCTCGTAAGAGCACAAGGCAAAAAATATGGTGCTGGAAAAGCACTGCTCTGATGAGCTCTGACATAACCTTTTCATTCTTTTTGTTCCTTTGAACTGAAACAGAGAGATAAGCAGACCCCAGAAAATAATGAGTATGTGTCAGAGACACAAGAAATCCAAAATGCTCTGAAGGGCGCCAATACAATGCAATATATGTTATGTGATATACAGGGGGTGCTAGGACTGCTCAGGGAGGACAGGGGCAAGCCCACAGCAGCTGGGGTTTTCTCCATAGCGAGATATTTTCCAGTTGATACCTCTGAGAAGCAAAGCTCCAGGTTTTCTGCTCAGTGACTGAAGGGAAGACAAAATCATGCTTCATCACTGCCTGAATTTCAGGTGGCACTGTGTGGTAATAGCTTATCTCTAAAGATTATGCATCTATAACTCTGCATATTGCTTCTGGATATTTGAATTTTCATTTGTCAAGTTGGTAGTGCTGCAGTTTCAATGTGCAAAGCTGACTGGAAATTTTGTTATTACAGAAAATAGTTATTCAGTTTTCATGCCAATATACTTCTCAGAGTAATTCTGGTGCAATGCTTTTGAATAAGCTGAGCTTGTTCAGATTGAAACTGAATTTAATATTAACCTCAACTCTAGAAGCACAACCCATGAAGTTGCCAGCAGAAGAAAAATTACTTTAATATTAGAAATTACTAATATCCAGAATGTTTAACTTCTCATGTTTTCTAGTGTTATACTACTTTTGTGTATAGAGCAAGGTCTTATTGTCTTTAATATAAAATTCATATTACTGTGTAACATTGAAAAAGGGGGAAAAACAGAAGGGCAATATCCAAGTCATTAATATGACCATTGGTTTATTTTCCCTTAAGTATGTACATTTTCTGAAACCTTGAAAATTTTTTAACCCATTCAACAAAGAGAAATGTTGGGACCCTGGACACAAAGGATTTCAGGCTTTCTGTGCTGACAGGGACTGATACTCAAAAATACACTGGATTTGACCTGAGGCAATGGAAAAGGCTTCCAAATTTGAGTGATAGCACTGAAGCTGTGAATGTGTAGTTGCATGGAAGTGTGTAATATCACAGGGTGAACAAATTAGAGTTTTGGGTTTTTGGGATATAGTAATATATATGTAACAAAATGAAGATTTCAGGGTAAAGTCTTCTCCTTCTTCACAAGTTTGAGTGATTTTGTGTGATTGGTTGAATAAATCCACAGTGCGGAACATGGGTGGTTAATTGTTGGGTGAAAATAAATTAATTGGCATCTCAGTATTGGATAGTTTAGGCTTTAAAAGACCTTGCGGACATAACTCTGGGTTCCATTTCTACTCTGTTAACTCAGCATGTAGAAGCACTCACAGTTAGTGAGACTGTAACTTAAAGCATGCATAAACATCCACGTCTGAACAAGAATTCTGTCTCTCATGCTTTCAATCCTGACCCTGAGAAGAAGACCCAGATAAAGCCAAGAGGTTCACCTCAGAGAAAAGTATTGAAATCTCAAAGTTCTTGGGAGATTGTATAAAGTTTTTCTGTCTCTCTCTAATGTTAACTGACTTGCCTGACCAAGTGTAGATAACTCTGTCAAAATTAGTCATACCAGCTTCTTCTAATAATCAATAGAGACAATTAAGTAAAATTCATTTAATCCTAAAGGAAATGTCTACATTGGGTCAAATGAATTGTGCCCTAAAAAAATTTATGTCTCTCTATTGATCATAGGAAAACAAACTTGCACAGACATAGCCATCTATACTATATCTTAGCTATGCAAAGGCAGCTGCAACAAATTAAAATTTAGGCCCTAATTTTTTAGATTGGTCTTCACACACATAAATTATTAGATTGGGTAAAATGGACTGAATTACTTTCTTTCAAGGCAAATACAGGAATCAAAATATGTTGCTAAATAGCTCTGACTCATTATTACAGCTAATTATTTCTCAGAGGATGTTCAAAATTACTAAACCATTAAAATTATTTTATATTTTTTATTTTTGCTTTTTGTTTTCAGATCAACATATAAACTTCTTTTGCCCTGTATTAATAAAATACAGATAGTACACTTCAGAAAATAATTCAAAAAATGAGCTTTCTATGAAGCAAGAGCCTGTTTACCTGAGGCACCAAAAGAATATTTTCACTGAGAACCTGTGGATCAGGATTGTATGATGCAAGACATACATGATAATAGCAGCTTGAATGATTTAAGTAACACAATTTGTTTCTTATCTGAACCATACAGCACATGGTTAGCAAAATGTTTATGGGGTTTTCATGCTTTTTTATCATAATTTATTATTAAATGTTCACAACAAGTCACAAAGGAATAAAAAGGTGCCCTTATAGCCTTGCTCCACAGACATTCTCTTCAGGCCATTGGAAGCGAATTTATTTGCTATCCTGAATAAATGATTATGTTTCAGAAGCCGCATGGAAGAGGGCTTAAATAGACATAACTATTGTAAAAGGCCCTCTCCAGCATCCTTAACTCCCTAGTCAGTGCCTTTCCTGCAAATATTTGACTTGCAAAAACACCAAGCAAGGAAACAAGGATGTTCTTCAGCTGTGTTGTGGGATTTAAGTTCCTAATCCCAGAGGTCTCCAGTTGATTCTAGTAATTATTATTATTTCATTGAGCAATGAGAGTGACTTCTGGCAAGGCTGATGGTGAAACTGGTGTTTTACAGTTGAATATTTGTAGCAGCCCAAGTGATTTGCAATTATTACGTAGAAGTGGAGGTTGCTCTGAAATTTGCTGTCTGAGCATGTCTGGAAGACTTCTTGAACAAGCTGCACGTCTCATCGTGCGTGCAAAACAATTGTTTGTTAGTAGTGTATTTTTCTCTGTGAGGCTCACCAGAAAAATTTTGCTCATAGCCCAAGGTAGCCTGACTAAAGACCCGGGAAAAGACAATTGATAGGATGCTGGGAGGAGTTAATTTCCTACACAGAGAAGTCACTAACAACCACTCAGAGAAACTATACTTTTTTTTTCCTTTTTTTTAAATTCTTTCTCCCTTTTTTGCATCATTATCTTCTAAGGGCAAAATATTCTGGCATTGAATTTATGAACTTAGAAGCTAAAATTTAATATTTCTGTCCTACATCTTATACCTATAACAAGAAAAACATCTATCACAAGAAAAATGTGTATGTGATAAAACTTTGGCAAGATATCATAAGTGGGGATCCATCTCAGTGAATCCATCCAGGAAGCTCAGGCAGAAGTAAAAAAAAAAAACCAGGGCTAAGCTGAAATGGATCTTTAGGACCATCAGGAGGGCTTGGGGAGGTCCCAGGTGGGGTTGACTGGGGACCAGTAAAGGCCACTTATGCATCTGATCGACAATCAAACACACTTTTTCATTAAAATGTAGTAAGAGCAGATAATTGATAGATCATGTGGTTTGGTATTGATGTAAACATTTTCCTAATTTTAGTTTCCCTATATTTTGGAAATATCTGCTTCCCACAACATTTAGTTTTTTGCACAGGGTGTTCTTGATCTTTCTTATAGCAGCATTAGTCAGACTTAAAATGGAAGATGTCTCTTCATGATGAGATAGTAAGTGAAACAAAGCCAGGCAGGAAAGCCTGAGTGCCTACGGCCAGAGGAAGCATTGGCTTTGACCTCTGAGGGCTGTGGTGGATATCTGAGTGCACAGGCAAGATTTCAGCATGCTCCATGAGCCAAACAGGAATACCTGCTAATGAGCAGTCCATTTTCTAAGCAAATGCTGAATGGATGAAATTAAATATGCACATTAATGCTTTCTAAACCTAGAAGTATTTAACAGAGCCAGTGATGCAGAAGAATGTTCTACCTCAAGTAGTCAGAACATTTCTGTATAGACTAATCTATGAGCATAAAAGTAATAATATTTGATGTACCCAGGCTATTCATGTGCTCAATTTGCCTCCCCCTTCACTGCCCATTCTCTTTATAGAGAAACTATGCAAGTATTTCTAAATGTTCCAAATATATTATTTAAATTAACTAAAAATGAATTGTATCTAAGAGCCCAAATTATGAAGCTCTCAGTTCAGATATAGCTCTCTCTTTGCTTTCAGTCTTGGCAGGAAATAAAAAAAGTCTGAAAGTCCTTGGTTTCAAAAATGACCTGACTTTGGCTTTAGAGTCTGCAACTCCCCATCTCCCACCTTTGCTGCTGCATTCTTAGAAGGTGATTCCACTTTCATGGAAAAAAAGAGAGGTTTCCATTCAAAACAGATGAGGAAGGTCACAGGTTTTATCAGTCTAATAATCAGTCTGAATCATAGACAGATATATTACCATCAACGAGTATAATTGGAAATTC
>VZTB01017981.1:94010-203154 GCA_013397245.1 Thryothorus ludovicianus
TATATATATATTTATAAATACATTTGTATATATTTATATATATTATATATCTACTCCGTTCTGTTCTATTCTATTTTCTACTTTTTTTTTCATATGGATTGAAAACTGGTGTAATGACTGGAAATTAGAATACCTAATGATAATATCTAATGATAATATCTATCTAATATCTTAATCTGCCCTCTGTGAGGACAGACTGAGAGCTGGGATTGTTGAGCCTAGAAGGAAGAAGGCTTAAAAGAATCTTATCAAAACATGTAAATTCCTGAAAGGAAGGTGTTAAGAGGCTGAGCGAGGCTTTTTTCAGTAGTGCTCATTGACAGGAGGACAATGAGCACAAATTTAAACAAGGAAGGTTCCCTCTGAACAGCAGGAAACATTTTCATCCTGTGGGGATGACGAAGAAGTAGCACAGGTTGCCCAAAGAGCTTGTGAAGTTTGTGGTCCTTGGAGGTATCCAAAAGTCATGGACATGGTCCTGGGTATCTGTCTCTGGGTGGCCCTTCTTGAGCAGAGAGCTTGGACCTCCTGACTTCCAACCTCACACCTGCTGTGGTTCTGTGTTTCAATATTGCCTTCAATACCTCATGCAGGTCTCCTCTATGCTTTTCAAGTTTTTGTAACTTTCAGAACATATTCAGAGTGGGAAAGGGCAAACAGAACCTTACTAAGATAAAAAAAGGTTTCTCTCTTTCCTCTTCACTGAATGAACAATTATTTGCTGTTGTTCCTCAGAGACTGGGCAAAAGAAAAGGAAATTTCAAAAAAGGCAAAAATTTAATTAAATTATCAAAAACTAAGAAATATTTAAATTAGTAATTTAAAAAAATAAAATATTAAAATTAATTAAAATAATATCCTAGCATGTAACAAAAGTACATTTTTTTTGTCTCACTCTCTCAAGAATTAAGGAAATTAGTTTTTGTCTCACAAACCCAGTAGACTCTGAGAACAACAGATCACTCCAACCTTTTGCATATTTTACCACAGCTCCCACATGCCCCTCTAGCAGACTTCCTCCCTTTCTCTTAACCCCATTCTCTCTTCTAGAATAAGCAAATCTAATTTAGAACATTTCCTCAGAGGTGATGTTTTCCAGCCTCTAATCATCCTTGTACGCCTCCTTTGGATTCTCTGGAATTTATCTTCATCTGCTTGAAATGGGGATAGTACCCTAGATGCTGCCTCCCCCAGCACAGGATAGTGAGCAATAATTACCTGGTTGTCTTTCTTCAACATTACTTCTCCTTTATTGCGGAAGGTGATTTGCCCTTTTAGCAACAATTTGTTGATGTTGTGTTCAGTTTTCTGTCCATTTTAGCTCCACTGCTTTTTGCAGTGGTGTTGCCTAGTTGGCCAGTCTTTGTTTTCTGTGTTTAATTGATTTCACAAGGTATTGCACATAAGCATTTTGTTGAATTATAATTTGTTGATTTTGAACCAATTTTCTAGATTAAGGTAATTTTAAATGTTAATCCACTGCTCCACCTAGCTTAAACCAGTCTTACTTTAACATTAAAAAATGTCACAAATATAATGATTTTCATTACATAATTAGTTGATATTTACCAAAAAGGTTTAATATATTCCTTCAAGCATTGGTTAAATATAGAAGTATTTCAGCTAGACTTTGATATTTTGTGTTGCTATCTTATGCCATAGTATTGAAATTTCTACTCTTGCCAAATGGTCCCCTGAGTTGTTTGGAATTCAATGATTTCAAGAACATTAAAACATATTTTATTGATTCAACCTAGAAGCAATAGTAATAATCTGAAAATCTAAAGATGCAGCATATACTAAGAGGAAACCTGGACATCATCTTCACCATATGGTCAAAAATCTAACCTGTGATCCAAGTAATGTTTTAGACTCAAACAGAAAAGTCCAAAGGTTCATGAATTGTATTCTCTAGAATACAATTAGAAGAATAGAAGAATAATATTTCTTTTATTACTAAAACAAATACTCAGGCTTCCAATATAGCTAATGATAAGTATCTCTGAAGGCCTCTGAATGGAAATCCAGTCCATCTAGGTTAGCTACCTATGTTAGGCACTTGGAACCTATCTTTATATGATTTTTGAAAAAGGAAACTAATTTCACATCTCTTCCTTTAGAAAGTCATGTCTCCACTTACACATGTATTGTATTTGGAGAACTGAAGTGATAGATCAAATTACACAATGAACGTGGCTGATAAGAAATTGATATAATTTCTTATTGTATCAATAAAAAATATATTTTCAGAAAAAAAACTTCACAAACAATCTTTTCAAGTTGTGTGTGTTATGGAGAAAGGATTTAAGACTCTCAAGGAGATCACATCAACATTGCAACTCAAGCCTGTCCCACAGCAGACAACCCAGAAACAGAACACAAAAACACAGAACAAGGCTTCACATAAGCAGCACACTAATGAATCTAGGTGGTCCTCACTCCCAGCCTAACAAATTCTCACTCTTTTAGGCAGATTTACCATCCTGGGATCCACCTACCCTAGTCATCTTTACACCATACTCAAATCAAACTGTATGTATGCACTAAAAGTGTAGTAGTGGAAGGATACATTAATAAATAGTATTTCCCTAACCATGACTTTATCATTTGGGAGTCAAAATGAATATTTCTGAGGATAACATTCACTTGAGGTGGGTGAGAATTATCCGTTATAATAAAAGACAGTGCAAGAAATGTCTTCTTGCACTTCTTTTTATCTAGAATGGGAGGAAGGAAAAGGGCAGGTTAAAATATTTTTTGATATTATTTGGTTTGTATTTTTGTTTTAGTTTTTCTAGAAAACTTCGTGGAATGACATTTTGATCCTAGTCATCTAAATTACAGGGCTGAAGATCATAATTGTAACATATAGCATGATTTTTTATTTGTTGCACTGTGGAGATGAACAGATTGAGAGCAGCCCTGCAGGGAAGGACTTAGGGATGCTGGTGGAGGAAAAACTGGATATCACCTGGCAATATGCAATTACACCCTAGAAAGCCAAACTTGTCCTGGGCTGCATCAAAATCAGTGTGGCCAGTAGGCCAAGGGTCAAGGAATGTAGTTCTCACTTTCTCTGCATTCATGAGACCCCACCTGAAGAATTGCATCCAGTTTGGGCATCCCCAACACAAAAATTATGTGGACCTGCTAGGGAGACTCCAGAGCAGGGTCGTGAAAATGGTCACAGGGTTGCAGCACTTCTATGGAGTCAGGCTGAGAGAGCTCGGGCTGGAGAGGGAAGGCTCTGGGGAAAAATTTTGCAACCCTTCAATACTTAAGAATGGCTTATAAGAAAGACAGGGAAAAACCTTTTAGTAGAGCCAGATGAAGCAGGAAAAGGGGTAATGTTTTTAAACTGAAAGGGGATAGATTTAAAGTAGATATAAAATAGGATATAAGGAAGATTTTTTTTCTTATTATGGTGGAATAGATTGCTCAGAGATATGGTGGATGCCCCTTCCCTGGAAATTTTCAAGGTCAGGCTGGATGGGGCTCTGAGCAGCTTGATCTGGTTGAAGATATTCCTGCTCACTGCAAGGGGTTTGAACTAGATGACCTTTAATGATCCTTTCCAGCCCAAACCATTCTATGATTCCTTTCCATTTAGGTCCTACAGGGGCATTTTTAGCACAGCATGTTTTGAGCAAAAATAGAAAAATGTAGTCTTTCATACATTCTTCATGTGTGGATATTATCTTGTAAAGCACAGAAAAGAGTGGGTCAGGAGCAGAAGTCTGAGCACCATTTAAGCCCTTAGTTACAGGCTGAGTCAGATCCATGTCCCTGAAGCATTTCTTTCCTGATCATAGTCTGAAAGGTGCTGCATAATGGAACATAGCTGAGGTCATTGCTATCCACTTTCAGAGCAGTGTGATTGACACTGGCATTGTAAGCTTTCTTTAATTACAAGATTGCAGTCTCAGAGAACAAGCCCTTACCCCTAGCAAAAGGGAAATATGATTAGTTCATTCCACAGGAGAAACTAGGCTAGAATGCAAGAGAGCATGAAGAAAGGCTACAGAACTGGTCTACACAGGGAAAAGAAGACATACTGAGAATGAGTAGGTGTCAGATACACGAGAGAGTGGAAACAGAGGTGGGATTGAAACTTCAGACTTCCCTATGTTAAGCTTACTTCATCCCTAAATGTTGCTAACTTGAGGACAAAATTTGCTGACTATTACCACTGTACCACAACCTACATTAGGATTATTTGACCTTATGTGCATGTTTTATATGAGCAGATAATTGTGTGATTTTAGATTTCCATCCAGCATTTTTCAGCCATCTAGGAAAAGCCTCCCCCTTCTCCAGTTGTGGCCACTGAAGCATATTTAACTTTATGGTACAAGTTTGCTTTATTGTCCCCCAGTGATTAGGGGCAGGGCTGCCCCTCAGGAAGCATTAAACACTTTCATCTCAAACCCGATTTTTTCTTTTTCCATTCTTTGACCAATTTTTTCACTTCTCACGTGTCACCCCTCATGTCACACTCAAATAGTTTCACTTCTCTACAGGTAAGTTTAGTATTAAGCCAGGACAAAGTCAGAAACACAGTAATCCATCTGCAACCTGAACACTATTTTTCTGTACCACACTAACAGAAAAACATAAAAAAATCTTTTGAAGATTGCTGGTATTGCTATCATAAATTCAGCAGAACACATGTGTTTACCTAGTGTGGTGCTGCATTGTGCTAAAAGGTGATTGAACATGAATGACTTCATGGCACCAGGCAGGAGCTTACAAAGCTGCCCTTTTGGGTCCTAACAGCCTCAGTACAATTTTACATTTGTGCTAATTAGTTCTGCTTCACAGAGACCACATAGTTCTAAGGCCCTCACCGAGATCAGTCATCTTTGGGACTATATACTGCATGCACAGAAAGGTGTGTTTCCATACAAAAAGATGAAGATGTTGTCATGAAAGGTGAACCAGAATCAAACTAGATATTTCCTCTAAAATCTTGAAATAAATGCATCCATATTGTTACCAGCTTTATGGGGTGAAGAAAGAAATGGAATAGAGAAAAAAAGAGGGAAATTGCAATTTTATTTTAAGACAATTTAAGAATATGATTATTCATAACAGCATTAGATCTTCTCTTGTTTAAGATTAAACATATTTAAATGGGTATACATTGTTTTGTGTCAAAGTGAGGACAACCTGTTTCTCATATAAACTTAATAATTGTATGGATTCAAATGTGGAATCACAAATCTAGTGAAGAATTTTCTCTCTATCCCTCAAGTCCAGTGATGTCAGTGGTGTCATTGCTATAGTTAGATCTTCTTTGCATGGGTAAAAGAGGCAAAACTGAACCCTTATATAGATTTGAAAGAGATAGGAATATTGGCAAATGGTTTAAAAATTTGCAGTTGATAAGCAAAAAAAAACCCCAAACCAGCCCTTCTAAGCCTGTGTAAGTATAGCTGAAAGTGATTTATTAGCAAGTAAGCTGTCTCTACAAGATCATTAGTTCCAGATGGCATGATACACATTAACTGCATGTAAATGTGTGTGTAGGAACTACTCCATTAGTTATAATGAACCAATCAGAAGGTGTTCAAAAGTAAGCAAATAAATAAAAGTCCACAAGAATGTGACTCTTAATAGAGCACAGAAATAAATAGTCTGAAAAGAAGTGGAGAGACAGAGAGTCATCTGCCCTTTCCAGTGATGTTCTTGAAAATTAAAATATATATGGTTAGAATTTATAGAGTTGAAAATAATACTAGAAGATCAAATGATCACTTTTGACCTCAAATTCTGTCCTTGATAAAAATTTAAAAGTATGTTATTTGTTGAGTTTACTAGGACTATCAGTCTCCCAGATGACTGACGGAAGAGAACATAATTGGCCATTAATCCCAGAAAATATTTTTTTAGTCATCAGGTTTTCACATGCAAAAATACCATGGTCTTTATTGTGAATGTCTGATTCATGTTTCTAATCAATAAACACAAATGAAAAGTGGTTTGAGAACAAAAGCAAGGCCATGAATACCTGGCACAAACTCACAGATTCTTATAAAATATAGAAATTAACAGTTTGGAAAAGTAGAAACAGAGGCAACTGAAGAAATAAGATGGCCAAAGGTTTTGGTTTTGTTTTTTTTTAACCAGCAGGGAGTAACTGGAAACTCAGCTACCGTCAACAAAGTTCTTGTTTTATTTGTTTTACCAACCTAATTTTTGCACCAGCTACTAAGTAGGACTGCTGAGTTGCAAAAATTTAGTGTGAAAAATGAATGCATTTTTGTATTTGATGGGTATGAATGAAACATCCCAAACTGGCCAAAATTGTCCATTCTTATTCTATAAGGAAAAACTTCTCTAAAGCAGCCCAGCCCACAGCTTTTTAATTTTGCAGGGTTTAAGGGAGGAAGAATTACAGCATCTGGCTCAAGAGCTTGTATGCTACCTTTTCTCAGCCCAAAGCACATTAAAACAGCTGAGTTATAAACCCCACAGATGGAAAAGGGGGTTGCAGCAATGATGTTTTTTCAGATGCAGCCAAGTTGCTTGGATACTCCATATAACATAAATTACTGAGCCACTCAAGTACTTAACTAGTTACAGTATTTGAAATTGGGTTTAATTTGACAATGCTGTAGCTCAGTATTGTTTGCCTTCCAATTATATACATTGATTAGACTTTGAACATAATGAACTCTTGCCTGAAGGGGGTCTGACAACAAAAGCAATATTTTAGAAACTCAAGGCTGTAAGGTTGTAAAGTGAAAATTTTGCTTGAATACAGTCTCATGGCAGGCTGTTTTAATAAGTTAATATTCAAAAGTCCTGTGGTTAGGAGGTGCAAGGTTTCGTTATAACTCCCGGTTCCGTATAAGTAATGCAAATGTTATTTTTATTCTACATGCACATTAAACACATAATCCCCATTCCTGTTCAAACGACCCAGGTAGTAAACACTCTAAATGTATCTTGGGTTAATATGCACAGGATGGAAATTAGGTTGCACTATAGCATACATTACAATAAAAACTAGTGAAGTGTGTAATTACAGTTACTGTGCTGTATGTTACCGTATATATGGCTCAGTGTAGCCACAGCGGTAACCATCTTAGTGTCACTGTCTTAATTATAGCAGTTTTATTGTTATTATTATTGTCAGTCTTTAAGCTTTTACTAAATCCAAAGCTCATATTCAGCAAAGCACAGAAGCATGTGTTTCATCTTAAGCAGGTGTGTAGTCCCACAGAAGGCAGGAGAATTACAAAAACTTCAAAAATATACTTTCTGGAATGAATGAGATTAGTTACACCTCTCAAATTAATGATAGGCACACAAGGGATTGGTATTATCTCCAAAAGAAATATTAATTCAGTGAAGATTTTAAGCCTGAGCTTCTTGTTGACTACAGGTGATTTAATTTCCATTGATCCAGTCCTAAAAAGTCATCTATAGTCTCCATTTCTCCAGTGTCTTTTGAGCAAGGCTGGAAAAAAAAAAGTTACCTGATGCTGACAACTGATGAATCCAAATCTGAAGCCCTTTGATTTTAGCCTGCCTAACAGTCTGTCTCTATTGTTTATTTTAGCTATTTCTGCTATATTTATTTTGCTAGTGCTGCTGTCCTTCTCCACATGCCTGACAAACATCATGTATTTGTTTATTCTCAGTGTGTTACCCAACTGAAAGCAGGTCAATATGTCTCTGCTAAGATCTGGGGTCATGGTGGTAGGATTCATATAGATAAAGCATTAGAACTGCAAGTGGATATAAGCACCTGTGTCTAAAATTTCAAATACCAGAAACACTTGAGGTGTTGCCTATCTCCAGGGGTTCCAAATGTCCCCAGGTCTTCTGTCTTGAGAATAATGTATTCTGCCTGTAAATAACTGAGAAACAGTATGATTCATAGCACATAGTACAGCTATGCAGATATCTTACCATAAAATTCTATAGTTTAGATAAAATAAATATTGTTTTATTGTTCTGGAAAGGTATACAAGATCTTATCATGCTTCTCATGTAAAAGATCTTCTCATGCTTCTCATGCTTCTGATGTAAAAATCATTTTACAATACAACATTTTTTTCAATTTTTTTGTTTAGCATACACATTGGCGTAATGGCACCAATGGGTGCCCAGGGATCCCCCCCTATCTGGATGTTTGGTCTGGATTGGACTAGAAAGCACTTCCTAAACACTAATTTGAATTATAACTAGGACTGATGATGAGAAAGGCAGCCTTTCCTTTGTCCTTGCCCCTCACTGCCTACAAACACAACAAATAAGTGTGATGCCCAGAGGAAATAATTGTTTTTCTCAAAGACCAGTGCCTGACAGAAATGTTTGCATGTTCTCTAAAGGCTGTTTTTTTGAAGGAAGGACAATAATATTGACCCTATTCTGTGCATGAATAAGGTGAAATTCTGCCTTGTACAGACTAAGCTTTCAACACTCCATTTTAGCATTTCATAGAGTCACAAATTGACTTGGATTGGAAGGGACCAAAATGATCATTCCAGTCTCACTGCTGTGGGCAGAGACACCTTCCACTTAACCAGGCTTCTCAGACCCCATTCAACCTGACCCTTAACATTTCCAGGGAGTGGAGCATCAACAACTTCTCTGGGAAATTATTTCAGATGCCTCACCATTCTCACAATGTAGAATTTCTTCCTAATATCTAATATAAAGTTGTTGTCTTTCAGTTTGAATCCATTCCCACTTGCCCTGTCACTCCAGTCCCTTGTAAATAGTCTCTCTCCATCCTTCCTGTAGGCTCCTTCAGATACTGAAAGGCCAAAATTATGTCACCCTGAAACCTTCTCTTCTCCAGGCTGAACAATCCCAATTCTCTCAATCTTTTTTCATAGTAGAGGTACTCCATCCCTCTGATCATCTTGGTGACCCTCCTCTGGACATGCTCCAACAGTTCTTCCTGTGCTGGGCACCCCAGGGCTGGATGCAGCACTGCAGGTGGGGTCTCACCAGGGCAGAGCAGAGGGTCAGAATCCCCTCCCTCCCCTGCTGCCTGCAGGGCTTTGGATGCACCCCAGGACACGTTTGGCTTTCTGGGCTGCGAGTGCTCATGCCTGAGTCATGTCCAACTTCTCATCCATCAGCACCCCCAAGTCCTTCTGCCCAGGGCTACTCTCTATTCATCCCCAGACTGTGCTAAAACCAGGGAATAGCTCAACCCAGATGTAGCACCTTGTCCTTGGTCTTGTTGGAACCTCATGAGATCCCCATGGCCCCACTGCTCAAATTTGTCCAGGTCCCTCTGGATGGCATCCTATCCTTCAGGTGTGCCAGCAACACCCCTCAGCTTTGTGTCATCTGCAAATTTGCTGACTGTGCACTTGATCCCTTCACCTGTGTCACTAATGAGGATATTAAATAACACTGGTCACAATACAGACCCCTGAAGGACACCACCTGCCACTGATGTCCATCAGGACTATGAGGATTTCATCACCACCCTCTGGATGTGACCGGTCAACCACTGCCTTATCCACAGAACAGACTGCTCAAAAAATAGATGTCTTTACAATTGAGAGGGAAGGATGCTTGGAGGATTGTGTCAAAAGGCTTCACAGAATTCCAGATAAATGACATCTGTAACTCTTTCCTTGTCCACTGATGGAGTCATTCCATCATAGAAGAGCACTAAGTCAGGCAGGACTTGCCCTTTGTAAAACTGCAATGGTTGTATCAAATCATCTTCTGTTTCATCATGTGCCTTATCTCATTTTATCCTCATTCCCATCATTAATTTTCCTTCTGTTGATGTTATCATCATATAAATGTAGTCACTAAGATGAACTTATGTCTTTTGTTAACATTTTACCATCATCAGGTACCATCAGCCACTTTATAGTTGTATAGCCTCTGACTCTGTTTAATAAACTCTGAAACTGCACCATCTAACTTCAAAGTAGAACACATTTGTTATTGTAAATATAATGGTATTGGTATAGTTTCTGTACCAAAATTTGCTGCAAACAGAACAAAAGCTGGAAATATCAATCACCAGTGCTGTCTTCTTGCAAATGCACCAGAGTAGTCCAGGAAGAGGAGGTGGATTGTGTAAACAGTCTAGGCAGCTACTTTATTTCATTTTGCAGATATTTACTGCATGAATTATGTATAACATTCACAAAAGGAAAGTAGTAATTCAAAACCTCTCTGACTACAAACTGGATCTATTTTATTGGAGAATCAAAATTATCTGATGATTTTGTTGCAACTGGATGCATAGCCATAGCATCCCCAAATCTAGAGTTAAGTTTAAAGTCACTTACAATATCCCTGGGATAGAGAAAAAGCCTTTTATTGGGAAAAATGTAATGAATATTCTTACTAAGAGAAAACTGGGCAGCTGAGATTGTTGAAGACATTAGATGGCACGTAGCTAAAAGAAAGGGGCTGTATCTTGCAACAGGCAGTGTAAGAAATACACCATTTCACCCAAGGAGAGAATGAGTCATTTAAAAATGTGAGTGGCAGCTCATTCCATAAGGAAAAGGAACTGAAAGTTCACAGGAATAATATGTGAATAAAAATCTGTTAGCTGTTGAGAAAAACAAAATGTCATCCTCCACATAGAATTCTGCAACACCCAGGGAATTGAAAGAAGAGTACATTATTCCAAGAAATGCTCTACACAAAACTTTGGTTACAGCCTTCCAAATGCTGACTATTGGAAAAGAGGAATATTTGAAAATGATTGCCAGTAGAATAGCAATATTTTCATTGTACGGACAACAATTTTTATTTCAGAGACTGACTTGTTACAGCAGAAATGGTGGGAAAGATTCTCAGTGCTGTAATTTCACATAACTTGAACTTCTGCATTGGCTGAATATTTTTTAACTGCACTGTCTCAATGAGCTGGCAATGTTCTTCATATTTCCAAAAAAGCCAGCTATAAATGAAATGAGGGGGAGTGCTACACCCATTTTTAAGCACAATATTGCCAAGTATTGTATCATCTTTGAGTTAAACATCAACACTCCAGACAGATGGATAACTCAGGCAGATAAGACTGGGATTTGCAGAAAGCACTGAGATGAGTAGGGAAACACCAGAACTAGGAAGGATAAACTAGTGGAAAAGAAAGATAGGGCCTGCACCTATTCTCTAGGAAGAGTTCCTGTAGAATTGAGTGACAATTTTTTCTGTGAATAGTAATTTCTCCATATAAAGGATTATCAACTCAAGTGAACAGTTTTGCACAAAAAAAGAGGCAATTTTAAAAGTAAAAATATTATACTTACATCTGTTCTCAATTAAATGTTTCATTTTCATAATGTCATAACATTTCATTTTGACAATGTTAATGAAAGTTTGTTAAGTTTTTTCTTCTTAAAATGTCATTTTTTCTTAAAGAAAGATCAACATTAGAAAAGGTAAAAGGAAAATTAGACAAGATATAGTGAAACTAATTAAGTTTTGGGGGGGTTGTGCATTTTTTTTTGTTGTTGAGTTGTTGTTTGGTTTTTTACTTTTTAATTTTATTTGCCAAAAGATGTTTTTATCATTTGGATGTAATTGGAATTTTGAAATGTACATTTTTATTTATGCAGTTTAAAACTTTCCTGGCTGTCTGTGGATGTTTTGCTACTAAAACAATTTCAAAACACATTGGCTGTGAATAGACAGTGAGGCATGGCAGTCACTTATTCACCTGAAATCAGTATGTTATAGTGTAAAATATTAAACTAGGAAACAGAACACCTGTTTCATGTAGATTTTTTTACTAAATAGAAAAGCTTTCAAGAAGATACTGTCATCTGGCAGAGGATAACCGGAGGTTCTGATTCAACCATTTCTTCCAAAAGAGGAAACAGAAATAAGTTCCATATCTTATGTCTGAAAATACTACGAGGTTATTTGATCTAGTAGACCAAAGCTATTTCAGAACCATTCTATTTTTATTTGTGGTTTGTGGCCTCCTGATCTTGAAGTCGTGGAATTTGCACCACCAAGAAGCTACAGCAGGAGAATGATGGAAAGGAAATCACAGGTGAGGTAGGGCTCTGAAGAGTCTGCTGGTCCTTAAAATTTGAGGTATACATTCTGACACCACAGCTGCTGTAACCTCTGTACCTTTGGTAAACACTGATTCCAGAATTTATGCAATGGAGATGTCAGGGCTGGATTAAAAATGCTTAAGCAGTAGGATTAATCACAATTAATTTCAGACATACATATGGGAAGTGAATTTCAAGAAGTCATTTTCAGATCCTTTTATAGTCAATGTAGAGAAGTAGGATCCTCAATAGGATAGTTAATTTTGCCTGTTGTAGACATATCTCCTAGCTTCAGCTGACTTGCACATTGGAGCTGTTTTTTGTTTTTTCCCCAGTGATTGCAGGGACAGCATGGAGTGCCTAGCTCAGATTTAGACCTCAAAGTCTATAAACCAAGGTTAATCATACCAAAAACGATAGGCAAGAAATCAAGGAGTGGAAGAAGTGCTGAAATCTCATGGCCTGCTTCTAAAGACATCTGTGAAGGTATCCCCACAGTACATGCAAATTTGCTTCATTCTCCTATTATCAAGATGAGGGACCTGTCAGAGACAGTACACAGAAATCAAACTACCAGATAGGAGACACGGGAGATGTTTGAGCTTGTCTGTGTCTTGTAGCATTCTTATCCCTGAATGTTTCAAATGCAGAGTACTTAGATATACATCTTCATGTGTCTGGCCTAGGCCAGCCAGAGAAACCAGCCACCCTGCACAGCATTCTTACATTCTTTGTCAAACACAGAGGGAGCATTAAGCCCTCAATGCACATTTAGATAATTTGGGTTTTTTCTCACCCATACTACTCTGTTTTTTTCTCTGGGAGGTCAAACACAAGGCTTTACCCAAGTTCAGAAATCCTTGCATCATCTACAAGTACTGATATTTAAATCTACTTATGTTGCATTTTTCTTTTATTAATCTGCTGATATATAATGTTACAATTTGTTCAATATTTCAGAAGACAACTTTTTTAAGTACAGTCTTAATTTGCCTACGCAGGGATTTGTACGTACTCCAAAGCCTCACTTTAAATCTCTCAACTTTGCAGGCTTAATATTCTCTTCTGGAAAATGAATTTAGCAACAATAGTAATCTTGACATACCTCACCTGTAAATGGACATGTGGTATGAATGCTAAATTGCCTTATTACTCCATGTTCTTAACAGACACCAACCCTGTCTTGATACCATCAGACTTATTTTCAGCTTCAACAGTTTCCCTGCATTTCCAAAGCAACTGGAACTCCTGCTCAGAATTGTAGGCTGTTCAAGGTCCATCACTCCATGTCTCTGAGATATAAGAATTTGAAAAACCTCATACAGTGCTTAGACAGATTTTCCAGCAAGTCTAGTCTAGTAGTCAGCTCATGATTCAAGGAGAATGATTGAGTTGCCACATCTTCAAGGCAAGGCGCCAGAAATCTTTATACAGAAATCTTTAGCAATCAAGTGCAGAGGTGCACATCTGCATCCCTGACCCAACACACTATGGTGGGTTTGGGACTCAGTGCTACCTGTAGCAGCAGTCAAGTGTGACACCTGTAGTAAGAGCTAAGAGCTTCTATCCAAGCCTTTCTATAATGGTGGCAAGATAAGGTATCATTTCATACATAGGAAACAAAAACAGTCACTCACTGAATTGTGTGCTCAAGAGGCATGTGAATTACTTGGACTATGTTCTGCCTGCCAGAAGAATGGCAACCCGACACTTTCAGGAAAAACAACTTATGCAAAACATCCTATTCGAAGGGTTACTGTAAGGACAATGAAAGACTGGAGATCATTTGGCTTCCGTTGTTTATCAGTTAGTTGCTAATGTGAAGTATGTCAAGGAGTTGTCACCCAGCATTTGATGCAGAAGAGCAAATAAAAAGAGTGGTTACAATGGAATAAAGGGCAGCTCAAAACAAACAACTCTACTGTCAATTTACATAATTCCGGAACAGCAGGGATTGTGTCTTTAATAAGAAAAATGTCTTTTTCAGGGTCCTTTAAGGTGTCGGAAGCCTACTGAATAAAATGCAATCTTTTCTTTTTTTGGTTTTTTTTGCTACAAGATCAAGTTTTGAGTGGAAGAAAAGGGATACATTATACAGTCATAGGAATGTATTGCATACATATCTGGTGAGTCAGTGGATAAATGATACTTAAAGAACTACAACTATTAAACAATCAGGTCAAATTTTAGCATAAATTAGGTGGACTCGCTATTCACAAAAAGAAAAGGTATGCTTCTAGACAAATAAATTGGCTAAAAAGGACCTTCTTATGTCTAAGGAAACTCAGAGCACTGTAGGTGGGTTTGACCAGCACAGCTTTGCCATTGAGAGCTGCAGACTTCACCATCTTCTTTTCCAGCTTGTGGAAGGAAACAAGCATAACCAGAATCATGACAGGGTGACCTGTCTCCCATGGCTGAATGCTTACTCTATAAGAAAGGTCAGAGTGACTGTTTCACATGTGGAAATCAATTACACAAATGGAACTTCCTAGCTATGCACAAGTGCCTAATACCACAAATTTCTGTATTCAAAGCAAATATTGAATAAAGATTGATTATCTTTACTAATAAACCTCTGTATTCTTCTTTAAAATCTGAGATCTTTTTCTAGGTGCTTTCAAATTCAAATTCCAGACATAGATTCCTTACTTAATGTTTCATTATATGAGGATGTGTTGCACACAACATTTCTCATGGAAGGAATCACTAGTGGAAGCAATTTTATTTATTTTTAACCTCAGGCATCATGTTATGATGCTCATGGACAAGCTTCATGGACTTTTCAGATGCAATTTTCAAGGTGAAATTGCAATAATAGTAAAATAAATTAACAGTCTCATCTGAAGTGGTTGTAGGTATCCCAAGTTACTGTTGGTATTAATCATTGTTACAGGCACTACATATGTTTATCTAGCTCACTTTTCCATCATTATTGTTCTTCAACAGACATCATCAAAACAGTTAATGATTTGGGGGAGTGTTGATCTACAGGTGTGTAGCTTATGATAACTTGAAGACACCACATTTTAGGTGATAGGTAAAAATTTTATTTTTCTTCCTTGAACCTCAGAAAATATTCAGACCAGTAAGAGTTTTATTGTGACAGTCACAGTAACAGCCAAAGGATGTAAGCTGTTGGTTGAATGAGATTCTTTATGACCACATATGTACAAGGCTTATGGTTTGTACCTCTTATGAGAACCAAAGGCATGGCAGCAGTAGAACATAGGTGTGTCTTTAAAAGCAACATAATGTGACAGCAGCCATTGAATCTGATGTGAAAGCAACAGTAAATTAACATGTCTAGCAGCTGCTTTGCGTGATGCTATTTATATTGTTCCAGGTGAGAGGATTAAAGTTTCCACTACTGAAGGTGGGGAAGGGCTTGAATTCTGTGATATAATGGACTGGTAAAAGAAATGTGAAAATAAGTAATATTTGCTTTCTTCAAGCCCATTGACTATTGTTTCTAACTGCCTTTTCATAATCAGTGTTAAATTTGGCATTCACAATTTTTTATTTGGTTGAAGCATCACATGCAATAATTTCAAGTGAATAATTTGAAAACTAAAATTTTAAAAGTATTACTTTTCTAGCCTTCAGCAGAACCAAGTCATGTCCTTCATCTTTAAGAAGAAATCTGCAACCTCTGTAAAAACTATTTTTGTCATTAAAAAATTTTTTTTTTTTTTTTAAGCAATGGATTACAGTCAATATGAGCTATTTACTCAGGGGACTATTTTTTAATGTCAGATGCAAAATTCTATTTACTACTGAAAATATAGCCATGTCTATTTTACCAGATAGATTTTGCCTTCTCAGCTACAGCTCAGAAACTATAAATGAGACATGTCACTTTTTTCCCCCCTCTCATTTAATAAAAAGTTACAGTTTGGTTCAAAAGTGTCATTTTAATATTTCCACCCACTCTTGTTCAGTTTGGCTGCTATGGAAGAAGGAAAGGTGTTGTGCATTCTTAAATAGGCAATGGTGAGCAGATGGACTCTAGTTAAAAAATTCTGGGTGAGAGAAATCAGAAGTGTTTCATTTCCATGTCTGCTCTTTTGGCAATGCAAACTCTGGTTCTGCTCAGACATGCAGATTCCAAGAGGCGTGGAATGGGAGAATGGAGATCTCAGAAGTTTTTGTGAAGTTTTAGAAGAGCAGTGAAAAATGTGATGTGAAAATGGAAAAGTGGGGAAGAAAAAGAAGGAAAAGAGCAAAATCTAAAAAGAATAATTTTGCAATTAGAAAATCTGACTGTGCATGCAAAACTCACTGCCTGATTACTATCAGTATACTCTTAAATTCCAAACCAAAGCAATCATGATAATGAAATTGTCCAGGTTTAAAGCTGACATTATATTTCAGCATATTTAATCAGCTCTATTCTGTGTATGTCATTTCTTCCTCCCTACACAATGTCTTCCTTACAAGATGTTCTCAGTTGGGTAATTGGCAGCAGAGTAATAAAAGACTTTAATAATTATTTGTGGTAGATCATTGTTTAAAGACCACAACAGATTCTGATTGTTCTCAGTATATAGAAACAAACCAGAGAGGAAACCAATGACTAAACCAACTTTTTGGGTTAAGGGCTGGTGAGGTTTGTATAGAGAAGGAAGTATATGGCAAAATTGTGCCTTCCCCAGCAAGGAAACACTGCCCTGAGCCCCTGGTAAATTAAAGTCAGTCATAAGCATTACCCAGAAGCAAAACACAAAAGTACTGAATCTAATCCAGAAAGTAATAAATTTTGTTCTATCCTTATTCTAGTACCTTCACCACTTCACACAGAAAAAGCATTTCGTCTCCTGAGCTTGGTTTCACGAGGCCAAATTGCTACTGAATGAAGAGCAAAGGAGATGACACTTTTCCTCCCCTTACTCAGGCATATTTCATGGATCAGAGATGAAATTGGTCCTTCTGTGACTTGAGCTATGAGGCCTGATTAGTTCACATCTTGAGAATATCTGTCACATGGAACAGGCTGGGGAGAGCAGAGAAGGAATTTTGCATGACCTATCACTGAATTTGTGGAAGCCATGAGTGCACTGATGGGGCCACAGTTGTCTCACTGATGGTTCCCAGTTGGTAGCTCAGCTCCAGCAGGATCCATGCAGAACATCCCTGTGCTACCATATGGCCTGTAGGAACTAGTAAAAAGTATTTGCTAAATTTATGGATCAAAGCAGACAACATTATCAAGCAGTGTTTTTTATCAGAGAATTTGAAGAGAAAAATATAGACCTAACTTTGATCACAGGAAATTAAAGTCACATGCTAGGCAATACATGTCACCTGCCTTCCCCTAGATGCATGTTCATAATCTGAGATAAACACTTCTCTCCATACCTCCTTTATTGTTAGATAATATAGATTTCACATCTTAAAAATATTGCTATCAAGTATCTCATAAAGCCTGTGCCATAGCAACCTGTTAGTGTGATTTACTTTGACAAGAGATGATGGGTATTTTATTGTTTGACCCCTTCTGCTCTGGCAATGTAGATTTAGGGGGTTGTTTCATAGCAGCTGTTTTATTTAATCTTACAGCAGCTGATATTGAATCTTCATATCATTTTTTCTCTTGTCAAGGTATGCTCTTAGAGTAAATGGTATAATGAAAATCCAGGATTTCACAGAAAGGCGCCCACTTAAGCAACTATGCATTCTGATACCTCAGAAAAGATGTTTGTAAAAATGTATACATTGCAAGCAGTTCAAGGAAATGTCTTTTTCTTTAATATAGTAACTAATTATGGATTTCCATAATTAAACCCATTAAGTTTATTAAGATACATTCAAATGGGTTAAATGGGACTTAAAATTCCAATGTTACAATTACTGAGTGACTGTCATGGTTACCACGCTGATAATCAGGCATATCAGAGGGCTCAAGAATTTTTGGTTATTTGATAATGAGGTTAGCAGAGCAAATTTGCAAGGGAGGAGGGAAGGCAATAACCATCATCTTGCTCCTTACCTCATAAGCATGAATTACTGCACTGAGCTAAAAGTTGACCCATTCAAGGTTGAACCATGCAGTCACCATAAGAGGTTCTAGGAATCAGGCACAAAATTTCTAACACTCATCCATTAGCAGAATTAATAGAGGAATGGAAACCAAGCCCAGTGGCAATTCTTGATTTAAATGTACAATTAATTGATGCTTCTTTTGTAACATTTTCTTAAATTTGGGACTGGAGCTTTAAGCTGGTAAATCTAGGAGTCCCCATTCAAGCTGACTGCTTCTTCCAAATGTTGTGAACGCATACCAAAGGCTTAGGAACTTGACAACTTATGCAACATCCATGTGAATGCCAAAGCCAGAGTCCTAAAACAATGTCTGTCTCTGAAACCATCAAGAACAGGTTGTGTATGAAGGAAATCTAAAGGATCATCAGTTACACTCAAATAAGCTTTCAGAAAATAGGTGGTTTCAAAGCTTTTCATCAAAAAATCAAGTCAATGCAGGCTATATTAATTGCTGAGGCAAATTGTCTGCTGTGCCCCAGAGACTTCACTCAGCATCATCACAGCCAATGTGACAAAGGAAAGTTTTGAGGTGGGATATAAAAGAGAACAACAAAGCATCTTTGTTCATTAAGATCTTTTCCCAAGCTGAAGAGGTAGCCAGGGACTGTTTCTTTGAGATCTAGCAAGTGGATGTGAGCAGCTATCAGAAGAGCTGACTTCTTGGTACAGAACAAAAGGTAGCAAGAGAAGAGATAAGCCAAGTAGGCTACCTACAGTATCAGTTTATTACTTCTCTGAGCACTTGCAACTATTTTTGAGTCTATTAGAGAAGAAATGCAAAAAACTGGTAAAACAGATTCAAAATAAGAAATTAAGAGATCTATACTGGGGTTAGAATTCTGACTTGTAATAATATTCCAACCTTTTTCACTGTAATGGAGAAGGATTCCCTAGGTTAATCCTTTATTTTTTCCAGGCTGAAACTTATGGGAGTCCCACAGTCCCAGGCTTTTGAAGAAAACTTTATGTATCAGATCATGTTCTTTCTCATAGTGCCTTTCCTTTAATGAACATGTGAAGGTCAGAAAAAATACAAAACAATAAACAGCTCAGAATATTCACTGAGAAGAATTCCTACATTCAGCATCTGATATGCACAGTCCTGTCAAGTAGAGGTTCAGCTGCTATTTTCTTTCTGCTGGACCTCTTGTCACAGTTTTAATCATATCTTATGTTAAGTCTGAATTAATTTAGGATCCTCAGATTTTAGAGTTTCAGCTCAACAGAAAACATTAATAAATGGAATAATTAATTCCAGCTTAGAGTAGATCAATCAAATCCTCAGCTTGGGAGCTATTTCAACACTATTGTGACACTTTGTCTTTTTCTCATGGGTCAAAAAGTCACTAGCCTGCGACTATGGTAGTAATAAAAAAAAAAAATAGTGAAAAACCCCAGTCAAAGTGACAAGACAGATGCTGCAATTTTGTTTACAAACAAAAAGTGTCAAATTCTGCTCTGAAGCCTCTTGTGGTGGAGAAAGATTGGTTTTAGCTAATTAATATATTCTCTGGTTTGGAGTCTGCTGATCTCTGAGAAGGTTCATAAAGAAGAAATACAATGTGTGCCTGTTGATTAAATCCCTTTATAGAAGGGAACAGATTGCAGGAAAGGAGGGTGTGTTGCAGAGCAGAGGAAAGATCCCTCTCCCTGATTTCACACTCTCTGTCCTCTCATGTCATACACAACAACCTTCAGATGCAGACAACCAGAACAATTTACATGATCTTGGTCAAAATGTAACACGCCAGTGTTGTCCCTGGCTTGTTTCATTTGCAGCTGTAAATATAGTCTGAAAGAGTCTGAATTCACTGTCACTGTCTGGAAATATCTCGGAGTGCCAAGGCAGTGATGTACAACCTGCACCTGACCCAGCTGCAGTTGCAGTATCCTGCAAAACAGTCTGCTTGGGTGTTTGCTGCTTGCCTGGGGCAAAAACCTGCTGTGGTAGAGATGATATAATGACTGGAGTTGTTCCCTTAACCACCCATTTCCTTTGGCTTTATTACAATGATATACCTTTCACATGTTGGGGTAATTTAATACCTTTTTTTATTCTCTAGCACTCACATTTCAGTGTAAGGTACAAAGTCTTTTGGTGAGAAATTAAAATATGTTAAAATCCCAAAATCATTTTGAAAGTAATTTCAGGCCTCTCTGTTAGCCTAACTTGGATATCCAAAGCCAAGTTTGCTAACTAGGCAAGTTTGCTAACTAGGCAATAAGAATCATGCACATCTAAATCACAATCAAATTCAAAATACAATACTGTAGAAAACAAGATCTGGAATAGGTATCCTTACTACTATGCCTTATTTTATATTTACTTCTTAGACCAAGATACTTGACCTTGACAAGTAAATTATTTTTATGTTATTTCCACACATATTATTTATTTGTCCATGGAAGATAAATTTATTAAGGATGCCCTTAGCACTTGAGAGAATACTGAAGATGTATCTTAATTTTAAGGATTCTGTGGCATCCTCACAAATACATCAGTGATATTTTGTACTCTCTGCACAAAATGTACTATAGCAGAGCAGCTCCACCTTTACAGCTCAAGAAAGGCAGCTGAAAATAGTTCCTCCTGGATCCCACCAATGTCACTGCCAGTGTCCCTCAGAGGAGGGCTTTGTGAAAAAGTGCAAAGCATTTAGCCCTCTGGGGCCAGCATGCAAGTTTCCATTGCATTATTTGTTCCTGCTGGCCCAAGGAAGAAAAGAAAAAAAAAAAAACCAAAAACAAAAAACCAACGTTTTAAGTCATAAACATCACAAAATTGGAAACTCGTGTGCCAAACTGCCTTGAAATATATGTTTGAACAAATTTTATTGGAACCTGTAGAGCACTGGATACCAATGGGAACAGAATTTATCTTTAGAAATCATGGGAACAATTCTTCTAAATCTTATGGAATTTCTCCTACTCTCCTTCAACTGCAATAAAGCCATTTTCTACTATATAATCTTTTTAAGGATGAAGACTGGAATTCATATTGGGTACTTATACATTTTAAAGGTTTGATTTATGTTTTTATTTATGTTGATAAATTTTGAATCAAAACTGTTAGAATAAAGGAATTATTTTCGCCATTAATTTATTCAAGATCCATCTAAGAACTGGACAATCTTACAGAAAACTTTTCTCTCTGCTTCAGTAATTAATGAATTTTCCTTAATTCCTCTGAAAGATTTTAGGAAACTGTGAAAGCTTAACAACATCCCTGACTGAGGAAGCATCATCTAAATTTTTAGACTCTGTGGTCATCATCATCATTATCATCATCATCATCATCATATTTTGACAATCTAATTAGGGAACATGGTTTCTTTCCACTTTACAACATGGTGGTTCTGCTGCTGTGGAGAATAAGTTAGCACATTTGCTTCAGAAATGGGATTCCTGGGAGAGGGGCAGCCTCCTCCCCATTGAGTTTTCCCTCATTCTGCAATCAGATGCCCTAAGAGCAAATAACAAGACACCACATCACTTTTCCTGTTGAAACTGTGAGTGTCAATCTTTAGAGGAAAAAAGCAACACTGTTATCAGTGATGGACTTGATTTATGCTTTTATCATTCATGTAGACACTTCTTCGTCTAAATTATAAAAATAAGAAAGGGTCTAGATCCCCATATATTAGATTACTGTCAAATATGTTACCATTTATTCTATATGTCTGTAAGTAACTCAGTTACTCATCTTAACCTGATGGGTAAAGAGTCAAACTAGAATCAAGACTTTTCACTTTCCAGATGTCTTTCCCTGCTCTTGCTTTGAAAGGAGTTGCTCTGAAAAGTGCCCATCATTAGACAGTGACAGAAATCTCCACTTGGCTTGGGTAGATTCATCATATATTTGGTCATTTATTATATAGCCTTCACTGTCCATCATAAGAAAGAGATATTTTTAAAGAATAACTTATTACAAGAGAAGAACTTACCAGTGCCCCAGTTCTGCCTAATAATTTATCAACTTCATATTAAAATAAAAAATTACCTATTATTTATTTGAAATGCTCTTTAAATTCTAGTTGGTGGGGTTTTTTTGCTAGACATGTCTCCATACAGAAAATAGTCCTTTTAAACCAGCTAATGGCACACAGAGGTACAAAAATGAGAAAATTTTGACTTCCACCCTTGTTCCTTAACTGCAGAGCTGTGGGCTCCCTATGAGAAAATACAAAAATGGATAATTCTTTGAGCATCCTAGATTAACTGAGCCTATACCATGTGTATTAAAAATTACTGTGACTAGCTAGATTATGGATATGCTGCCTTATGTCTCATCAAAGATACTGTAAAACTACTCTGTCATCTTGTAAATAACAAAAGATTTCTTTTTCAAAAAAAAAAAAAGAGCAGAGACAAGACATTATTTCATACTCTCCCTGTCAATTTGGATAGTCTGCTTAAGTGTTGTTTTTTTTAAAATAAAATTTAAGGCTGTAAGAAATGAGCATTTTATGCATATAATTATAATAGTTATTTTTTATATTCAGCTACTCCTACAGTATAACTCAGTGTGGTAAATAGTTCATGCTAATTACTTAAAAATCCATTAAATTTTAAGTCTCATAGTGGATACAAACACCATTTCAAATCTTCTCATTGTGTTGCCTACATAATTCATGAGCTCTTCTTAGAATTCAGACTCAAAACAGGCATGTGGTGTGTGAGCCATGCTCTTCAGATTTTTGTTCATCCCTGGAAAAGTGGAATAGGCACCTACAGAACCTCAATGCCAAGTCCTGTTCAGCACTTATGCTGACCCACATTAAAGTGTGAGAGGCCAAGTAGTGATCTACTGCAGGAGAATTTGGAGCTGTTCTTGAGAGTGAATTCCCAGAGCTGGGGCTGGGGTGCCTGAACAAATGGCCAGGAGGGATCTCAGGTTCCAGTCCCCAATACCAAATCTATAACATGGTTTTATTCATTGATTCATTTGGGGTCCCTCTCTCTTGCTCCTCTTTCATTTGCCCTGTAAAAAATGTGATTTCACTGCCTTGTGGTAGGCAGCCTAGTCTGAGCAGGAAGAGGATTGTCCTGGCCCAGCCCTACCGCTGGCACAGGTGAGTTCCAGCCCTTTCCATCTAAAGAGGTGCCCTCGTTAGTGCAGCATTTGTCAGCTCTGGCTCCTGGTTCCAAATGACAGCCTGTGCCCCCATGCTGTATCTGCAAGAGGCCTTACATGCCCTCAGGTGTTTAAAATGGTACCAGATACCTCTGCTTACGAAACTGAATAATTTTTTACATATATGAAACTTAGCCATTAAAATCACACATGGATATTTTAGGTTCTTTTTATAGATTAAGTCACAGGCTGATTCATCCCACCTGTGCTACTTCCCTAACACAGGTAGTGTCCTTTGTAAATGACTTCTCTCTATTCACTGTAGGACAGGTTTAGAGT
The DNA here is from genome assembly GCA_013397245.1 of Thryothorus ludovicianus. Lineage (NCBI taxonomy): Eukaryota > Metazoa > Chordata > Aves > Passeriformes > Certhiidae > Thryothorus > Thryothorus ludovicianus. The sequence continues at coordinate 117,477 of VZTB01017981.1, forward strand.
AATTAGCTTTAGAAATCAACATTTATACTGCTTAAAGCAGGCAAAAGGCCTTATGTCAACCGGTTACAGGAATTTGATAAAAATTCAGTGATCTATAAATAGTATCCTGGGTCCAAAAAAAAAAGTTTCTTAGTGTGGTTAAATATTTTCTTTTCCTTTTCAACTTTATGTTCTCTGTCTAAATATACGCATAACAAGATTTCTGTACAAGTTCTCCAAGATGTTCTGGTACTAAAAATATTAACAATTGTGAAGTACTGTTTAACTGCAGAAATGGGACATTGTAAGTGCTTCAGATAGTCACTTCTCCAAGTACAACTCTACTTTAAGGACAAACCTCTGTACCCCGCTCAGCTTTTCTGCAGCAAAGCCCCTCAGATCTGATGATCCATTGGTTTCACATTTGTATTCAAAACTCCATTTTCTGAGTTTAGTGTCTTGCAGCAAAATGGATACATGGTGAGCAAAGCACAGACAGTCAGCATATTTCAGTGTTCTTTATACATATTTTAAAAGCTTTCATATAATACTTTGACTACTTCTAACTTTTATACTTTCTCTATTCTACCCTGTAATATTTTATCTATCTTATTCTCTGATTTTTCACTTTGATAGGAGTAGAAAACCTTTGGGAGAATGTTCTAACATCTCTTGCTATTTTTCTTCTTAGTTTTTTATCTTCAATATACTTGTTTAGTTTTATTCTTGCCATCTTATTTAATATACCTTTCGTGTATAGCAAATATATCAAGATTTCTTCTTTTCTTAGCAAAAAGCCACAAGACCAGATTTATTTTCAACTTTGACCTTTCACCTTCATGCAGAAGGAGATAAAAACTTTAACAAATATTCTTAATCAAGGTTGAGGCAGAATTGGCTTAATAGAGCATCACATTTTTATTTCTACAGGTTTCATGAAAGTCCCACTATATAAATACTTTAGAATCAGTTTCTTCAGTTCCCTACTGCTTACATCACGTACAGTGGTATCTTGCACAGTCCTAGTGAGCTTGGGAAGAATAACTGTAAGGAAGGAAAAGATATAAGAGCCTGAAATCCTATAATCACACCTGAGAAAAGGAGGCTTTTGCTTAGAAAAACTTTCTCTTTTTTCGAGTTTTTAATGGGTCTGGGTCTTCAAAGAGACAGGAGCAGTTGTTGGTTGCTATGAAGTTGTTTATTGTATGAATATGTCAGTCTCAAAGGCAAAGAGTTTGGCATGTAAGTCCATGTAAAAGCTTTTGGCAAAAACTCCCAAGCAGGACACCTTTCATCTTTTTTTTTTACTTCTTTTTCTTTTCTCTGTGTCCTCTTCCTTCCTTCCATGTGTCCTCTTCCTTTCTTCTGTGTGTGAGTGTGTGGTGGTTTAACACCCCAATATGGGGGATTTTTATTCATAAATCGTCCAATCAGCTAAAAACATGATTCCAAAACTTTTTTTCTACACCTATTAGAGCTTAAAATATGAAAGTAGTGTCTGTTCTTACACGTAATTTACACAAATAGATCTATCTATTCACATAAGTGGTTCTATCTGCTTTTTCTAGGAATGCAAGCAATGTTCCACTCTGTTTTTGTTATCTCTGGAGCAAAGTTACTGAACTTTAAACTAAACTTAAGGGCTTTTTACTCTTTTAAGGCCCTTAAAATAGATTTCTATTTTCTTAGCTTTAACTTACTTAAAACTAAAGCTTACACTTCTACTTCATTTCTGTGTGGCTTAATATATTTTAATTTCTCTAAAAGCTTATTTTCAATCCCTGCATTCTTTTCTCTCTCTGTAGGGCTCAAAGAGGCTTCTGTTTCATGCACTCCAACACTCTTTAACAAAACTCATCCCAGATTACATCCACACTGACAAAGGCATTTATTCCAGTTGTGTTTCTCCTGCCTAATTCTAAGTCCTTAATATGTTTTTGAGTATTTTAACCACAAAATACAAAAGATTTTTTTGGCACTTGGGTCTCTCATGCTTGACTCTGAGTGTGTATATTATACTTTCCCCCCCTACCTCTGATCCAATTTTATAGTGCTATAAATTCAATTACTTCCTTCAAAATTAATTTGAAAATTATAATAACTCTCATAATTCTAAAATTTTCCTGATAGAGAGTCACATTTTGTGCTCTGTGTATTTTACCTTTTATTTCATACTTTCTTTTCACCAATCTTGTTTCCACTCTCCAAATACAAGTGTACATTAAAGGGCTCATACAGCATGTTTCCCTATGCATCATATTCCTGGGAATAAGAGAAGTTTCCATAGAGAAGTTTCTCAAATAATAATCTGAAAAAGAGTTGATTATTTTAGTTTTGCTAATGATTATGGCCTGAAACAAGTGATTGATGATAAAATTTTATGTTTTGAAGTATTTTTGTACTTTTTAACTTATTTTCTTAGATAAATATTGAATAATTAGAGAGGTTTTGGTATTCATCAGTCTAAAGTATTACTCATCTCCAGAGAAGGTATTAACCACTTCAGAAAAAAACATGGCTTGGGATTCAAGCCCTTATGACAACACTTTAGATGCAAACTTTGGGTGAATCATAAAGATAAAGGTGGTGTCACATTAAATTATTAAACATTAAAAACTATTTCAGGTTTTATTGCATTTCTCCAAACACAATTTTTCTTCTTTTGAGGGATCTAATTATCTCTCTCATGTTTTAAAAGTGGGTTGAATCCTCATTTCCCTGAGGAACAATGTTCTCTCCTGTAATCTCCTCAATTGTCCTTGCCTTCCCTGGTATTAGGTCCGTGTTTCAACTGCACAATACAATGTTTTCAAAAATTTCAGATTTAGAATTTTCACAAACAAACTTGTTACAAAATTTCCAGGTCATATTTTCTAAGTAATAGCTGGAAAACAGATAGGTTCTTAAATAGATTGTGTCCTCTTGACACTCAGATTTTCAATCTATGTTTAAATTAAATTCAGAAAGGTTGATGTTTAAACTCTTTCATATGGAGAATTGAAGTACAGTAGAGTTTCTTGACCTTTACTTGTTGAACAAAGATCTGAATAAATTAAAAGGGAACAAAATATGTTTAATGCAATAATATTTAATAAAATGTTATCTTTTTTACATTTTCAATGGTTATTTCGCATCTGCTAACAAAGTCTTTCCTGAGGACTCAGAAAATGATTTTTCCTTCTGAGATCATATCACAGTCTAGATATATTCCAGTATAAATATTTTATTATGTTTAATATGTCAAAATAAAATGTATTGCTGTCATTCTTATTCATCCTGCATATTGGTTTGTCCTTTCTCTCTTTACACTTTTATTGGACTAAATGATTTACATTACTTTTTGCTTTATTACACTGTAGAGAAGAGCATCATTGAGTCAGAACATACATTGCAATATGATAAAACTATTCTCCTCACACAGAGCTACTTTTGTACTAGTACTGTGATGATCTCTGTGAAGATGACAGATTTTTGTGTCTGCACTACTTGGTTTACTCAGATTATTTAAACTATCATTCAGTTATTCTTTTGAAATTTAAAGTCTATATATTTGACCTAATCTCATTTTTTAATTAATTATTATAATATTGTTTTTCTCTGTTGTAACCTTTATAGCTGATCACTAGATAAATAGGGCACTTCCTTATACTTAGAATGATCTGAAAAAAGCAATTCTTTCTGAAGTATGAAAATTGTACCTTTAATTGTAAGTATAACATCACATAATAGATCATTTGAATTAGTTATTACTTTAAAAACAGATTCAGTGATTCTGGGTTATTTTAAGGGAGATACGTATTGATATTCTAAGGCATCGTATCAAACATTAATTGTTAATTAAAAAAAAAAAGACAACACACTGCACCTCAGTAACAGTGGGAATGTATAGCTGAAAAAAGGAGCATGACAAAGTAAATGTAAAAGATGTTTAATGTTTGTAGTTAACTCTTTATGCGGTGGTTGAGTTTCACACAGTATATATGTGCATATATATTTAGATTACAAGCAACGTAGCATACAATTTCTGTCACATACTAGTATGGCAAACCAAAAACTTAAACTTTTCTCCATTTCAGCTACAAAATTGTGAACTTGTGATCTCTTTCCTTACAGAATGGAGATAGCTATCATTTCATGTGGGTAAGATATTTTTTCTTTACCTATCTTTGATTTTACACTGCCAATTGCTACTGCTGCTACATTGTACTCTGTAGCACACTTAGGATATCTAATATATGAAACATTATAATGTGTCATCTTTACTGTGCTACCAGTATTCATTTCCAGCTAATGCAATATGAAGATTTTATGAAGAAGGAGTTTTATTGCAAAAATTGTAATATAAAATCTTCAGATTTTTACAAATGTTCCAGGACAATGTTCTATAAGGTAACAAGACATTTCCAGCAGCCATGTAAAAAATGTCTGAAAGAGAAGTAACTAAGTGAAGTAAGTAAACCAATCCAAACCTCAACTTCAGGATTTCTCCCATGTTCCATTCCCCTATTTTTGTTTGTTCCCCTATTTTGTCTTGCTAGGTTTTTTACACTATATATAATCCCATTAAAAAAATCAAAACCTATTCAATGGGATGAAAAATATCTATTTTATTAAATTTTCAGGAGTAGTGATATGGAAAATACCTAGAGAAACAACTAAACATTGTGATTCTTTAAACATTAAATGCTAATAATAAAGTGGACAACTTTACTTATTTTGCAAAAGTAAGAGGAGTGACTCAAATTCCGGAGGGTCAGATTGCCCCTCAGCAACCATCAGCAGCACGGGTTTCCCAAAAAGCCTTTGGAGTCAGGCTCCTTGGAGGTTTCCAGAAGCTGTCCTGGGCAATGGGCTCTGGGTGGCCCTTCCTGAGCAGGAGGGTTGGACCCAGGGACTCCTCAAGGTCCCTTCCAAACTCAAACACTCTGTCATCCTGTGATCTCTTTTTAAAACTGGTCTCTGGCTCTCTTCAATTAAAAAAAAAAAAAAAAAGAAAAAAAAGCCTACTAGTTAGGCTTAAAAATAAAATAATTTTGCCTTGGAGTATTTGAAAGTCTTATGCCGTAACTGCAAAGCTCATGGTAGATGCAGTATCTGGAAAGTCCCCTTAATGCTGATACTAAGAATGGTTGTTCCCCTAACCAAGTGGAATTGCTTGGGCTTTGCTCTGCAGTTTGTATCAAGCACCAAAAGGTAACACAGTGTCAATTCAGTACCTTTCCCATTTTAAAATAGACCTTTCAAAGGGGCATACTTTGCTGAGAAAGAGTTATAACAGAAATAAAAACAAACAAAACCAACAAACAAACAACAACAACCAAAACCAAACAGAAAAAGAGGAATGAAAAAATATTCTGTGTAAACTCCATGTGAAATGAATGTAAACTCCATGTGAAATCTTGGTTTGGTAGAAACAATGCCTTTTGTATTCAATTTATTTTCAGGCTTCTGAAAGCACCAAACTCAATACATTTTAACTTCTGTTCAAGAAAAACTGAACAGTCCTCCATTATTTTTTATTTGACCAGAAAATTATAAAATACATTTGACCAGCTTTATTTCAGTATTACTAAAATAAAAGGTTGTATGTGTTTTTAGAGTTAAGCTTTGCTCGATATCTTACGCTGTGTAAAAGTTCTTTACAAACATAAAGAATACACTACAAACTTATGTGCTACTTCTTTCCAATTTCCTAAAATCAATGATTTTTCATATTTATGCCAAATTACCTCTCTACTGGTCATCACTCACCTGCAGTGACAGGATTGATTTTTGTAAAATTGATCGTATTTGATAGTATAAAGCTGAACTGAGAGCATTGCCTTTCTGTTTTAGTATCCCTCAGTTTGTTTGCAGTTGGGCTGGGATCTCTCAGTCTCAAGGGACAATTCATCCCATCCACCACTGGTTCTCTAAAACAGGACAGACAAGACAGACAAAACACTCCAAAACTGTTTATTTTTCATCTTTGACTACAAATGCAATCTCCTGAAACTTTTTCAGGTACAGATATACTGAAGATGTTTAGAGACAGTGGAAATTAATCCCACTGATAAAGGTAGGTGGGATGTATTCACCTGTCATGTATAAAAAATATGTGGGTTTTATGGCTATAGCAAATACACTGCAGTTTCTTAAAATATCCCTTGAGGATACTAAAAATATTTGTAATCATACCAAGAATGAGTCTGTCACAGCCAGACAAAATCAAGTAAGAAAAAAGTACCATTCTTCTGGCAACTTTATAGAGCAGTATGTTATTTTTTAAAGGAGCAGCAGAAGAACCTTTTTCAGCAAGTTTTTAACCCATGATGTATCCACCCATCATTTAATAATGGTTTCATTTATTTTATAAGATTAGATTTAGTCTGGCTGTTTATCCATGCCAGTCAAAGCAATCCTATTGTGGCAAGATGCATGTTATTTGTACAAGATTAGCACCTGCTGATACATCTTTTTATTCTAGAATGGAAAAACCACATGTGTAATTTTAAAAATAGTCATGTAGCTTTTGTTTTGCTTCTCTTGATGTAAACTATTCTATCTCTATCACCTTTGGGATAAAAAGTCATTCCTACACTCTTTTCAACTTATAACCTTTTCTAAACATTTTTCTATTATCTAGAAACAATTAGTAATTTTTTAGTTTTGTCAGAAAAGGATAATGAAAAAAAAGTACCGCTGAATGTTGGAATACCTATAGATTAATTTCAAGCAGGAAAATTGATAAAGCAAGTTTATTGTCTTGTACAAATTTTCAAAGCATCCATAACTTTGATGGAACTATGTGACCTTAGACCAATACAGGACGCAGCAATGGGGGTGTTTGCTTCGTATAAAATTGTACACATTTGTTCTCATCATGCTGTAGCCTATGCTTGGTGCTGTTTTCTCTAGGTGAGTATCCCAAATGCAGTACTAAAATCATTTATATTACTGGGGGGTTTTCCATTCTGAAAATCAGGGCACTATAAGGCTTTCTGTAGATTTATTTTTTTCCTGTGGTGGAGTTTAATTCCCTCAGAGGAACTTGCCTTTTCAGATACCTGCCCACCACTCAAACCATGTCTAAGGACTTCATCTTGTACAACAATTTTAGATTGATAATGCTTAAAATGTTCCTTCAAAATGCTAAAGGACAATCAACGTGGCACACTTCCAGCATTAAATTCCATATAGATGCCTTTAATTAATTCATCAATCAATGGTGGGAAAATCTAGTCCTGTTACCTTGATTCTTGGATTCTAATCAAAGGCTAATTAACATTAAAAAGATCAACAAGCTCTCTAGAATATATACCTAGAGTCATCCTCCTGGGTGTAAGGGGAAGGAGATGCTGATAAAGCTATTTAGTTGACTGGTGCTTTAATATTTTTCTCTGCTAGGAAATTTTGTTTATTCAAGTTGGGGAAGACAGGAATAATAGAGAAAAATAAGAGGAATAAAGAAACTTTCTGCAGAGTTAACTCATTGGATTCTAAAAATATAGACACTTTTAACAATTGTAGGGACTGAGCTTGGTTTAGATCTAACAAAAAGGTTTGAGCAAATGTGAATTAAACCTTTTTTTCTTCACAATAGTTGAAATCCATCCTCCTATTTTCTACACATTTTCCAGAAAATTCCTTTCATACCCACCTCAACAGAATGAAAGAGGAGTCATTTTTCGTGTGGTTGTGTCATGAATCTGCTCATGCCTGAAAATGTTTTATTGAGGATAGTTTGCATAGAGGGGGCTAATTTTATGCACTTATGAACTGTATGACTTTATCAAGCATAGATCAAGATGAATTACACACTCATCAAGTGACTCTAAGGCCAGAGAGCTGCAAATGCAAAGCTCATAAGGATTTAAATATTCTACTAAAATAATTGGTAGAACAAAAGTCCAGATCAGTCATCAGAAAGGTTTAGGACCTGTAATTAAATATTATGTGTTGATTCCATCTTCTAAATTTTATATTACTTGAGTTAAAAAGATGATGAGGAAAAATTCATGTTTAATACATATCATGTGAAAAATATGTGAATCTACAAAACTCTAGGCATAACCTGTTTTGGATCTTCTAATACAAAGCAGGCTCTGTATTACTGCTATACCTGTTTGCCATCTCTACAAGCAGGAATCATATCAACCTGTCTGCTGATGGCAGATGAGATGGTGAATAAATAGTAAGAGCCATCTCAATTTCCTTTATTAAATGCTTGATGCAAATCAGAACACTGCCAATGATTTCAGTTTTTTTCCTACCAAGCTAAGACCATACTTTTCTTTCTCTGCATGTTGCCAAGATACAGTAAATTTCACAAAATCCTCAAGTAGGGGAAATATGTAAAGAAGGAAGAAAAAGCTCTGCTTTGGAGAGGCTGTGGGATTGATTTACTCTGGAAATAAAATAAACCTTTCATTTCTGAAAATATCCTTTCACTATAGCAAACATGCAATGCTAATCATATGTCACTTGTCTCTTGACTCCTAAGGAAAATAAAAACAATGACAATAATATATAAAGGAGTCTCAGAGACAAAGACATATATTAAGAATAGTAAAATAATAATAATAAAGCCTCTTTTAATTTAAGATAAAATTTCAATGTCAAAAGACAAAATTTGTATTGTAATGATATTGATTAGACAGATTTTTTTAATAAATGTGAAGGAGGCAAAATCCCTCAGGTAAGGTTTCTTTTTATGTTCAACATGAATTTAAAATTACATATTTATAAAGAAATTCAATTTATCTTTTGTCACTGTTTGCAAGATGAAGTCAGTCCGTGTTTTTAATTAATCATTGATTTAACACCAGAAGGTTTGGAATTTAACAGGACAGTGACTTTCTTCATATTCACTGCTCCCTTGGGCCAGAATGGGTTTAGAAGCCTTATAAACATTTAGGTATTTGTAAGTTAACGCCTCGTGCCACCTTTGAGGAGCTGTGTTTGTCAATACATAACTCTTCTGGGTTTAATGCCAACAGCTGCTGCATAGGCAGACTCTCAGTGCTCCTCCTTCTGTACCTGTGTGAGGCCATGGATGAGGAATTGCAATTTCCCTAAAGGGGCTTCACGAGCACCTCCATTACAGACTGATGGCAAGCTTGTTCCTGGCCTGCTGGGAAACTCCCACCAAATTTAGTTCCCTTTCTCTCCTTCTTTTCCATGTACTGAAGATCATCTAACTGCTGGATCACTTCAAACAATCCGGAATTCTTCACTTCAAAGTTCAGTACTAAATAAGAACTTGTATTGTTTGGTGATCTTTTGTACAAGCATTTCAGCAGCAATTAAATGTACCTTTCCTTTTCTGCCATGAGAAGACCCAGACTGTCTGCTTCCTTTTCAAGTGAAGAGAAAAACAGTGCTGTTAAGAGCAGCGACAGCAGCCTCCTTTTTCATTAGCAGCAACAGTAAGAAAAGTCAGAGAAGGCAAAGCAGCTGCTATAGCTGATACCAATGTGCCAATATTCCAGCAGGAGTATAATTTGATTTCCAACTGTGAAGTGTCACACGCAGCACATAGCTGTAATTTTGATATTAGTGCATAAATAACACTGTGCTCAAACTCAACATTCATATTTTCACCTATTGCAAGAACAGGAAGCCAATTTTCTCCTCGCACTTTACTCTGCCATGGTGTATAAGTTGTAAAGGCTTTTAACTACTAAATAGACCTAATCAATGAGGGTTTTTTCCTTCATGTAATCATTCTTATTTGATTAAAAAATAGCTAGTGGAAGCTACAGAACTAACCCAGTTCCCTCATTCATTCTGTCATTTTTCACCTTGGCTTGTCCACACAGCTGTGCTAATTGAAAGGCTGAACTAGAAATGATGAAAACCATCATATGCTATTTATTAAAATACCTTTTCAAGTGTTGTACTGCTGAATATGGAGTTGAAATTAGGCACTTTCTTGAAATGAGAGGAGCAAATTAAATGCATCCATAGCCCATACAAGCAGGCCAAGAAAAGAAAAATGTCTGGTACCACATGACAGGAGCACTGCAACACAGCAGTTTCTATCCAGTAGTCAGAACACACAAAACCTGATGCAGAAACTTCAAGATTTGTTGAATCACTCATTTCAAGAAAAAGAAAATAAACTAAAACAAAATCCACTCAACAAAGAAATTGAGATTTTTACCATTGACTGGTGAATATCCCCCCAGCTTCTGAAGTAACTGCCAGGAGAGACTGTCCCTCTTGCAGTTGTTTTTCTTTCTGTCTACACCCTCAGCCATATTAACATAAGAGTGACTTTTATCTGCTTAGAGTTGCTTTGTCACCACTGCTCGAGCTTGTACAGAAAATGAGATGGTGCCATGCAATGCCAAGAGAAAAGTGAATAAGAGTAAAGCCCATAAAAACTCAGCAGTTTTAATTCTGATGTTCGGGTAAGAATTTACCTAAATATATAAACAGTGTCTCAAGGACTGACATGTAGAAAAGAACTCCAAATTTTTAAAATGCATTTTTGAAATATAGTAAGAGAAGAGGATATGTGAATCAGCCATGCTCATTTACATTGTAGTTCTGGAGTAAGGAGCTTATATGGAATCCATTTACAGCCAGGGAAAGGAGGGATGATTTCTAGTTTAACATCACTTCTTGGAGAAGTCCCTTTTTATCCCTCAAATGTATAGAATATGTCAATATTTAAGCATTTTGATTTAATTCAGGTGATATGGCAGAGAGAAACAAGCTGCAGAAAAATAAATGTTGTGTTGGAGAAGGAAAAAATTATTCATTAAGGTAAAGTGAGCTAAGCTGAGCTAAGCTGTCTATAAATACAAGCAACAAGACCATAGATATAGAGAGAGGTGGGACCACACAAGTCCTCCATGCTGGGGCAGTGTGATGGACGTGAATTCAGTACTCCTTCAAGAGGCTGCTGGCAAGAGAAGGATCACACAAAAAAGCACATTGTCCCTAACAAACTCCAAACTTGGGTGATTACCATTCTTATGAAAGAAAAAGTGCACAGCTGCTACCGAAGAGATTGTCTGGATATACAGAACAAGTAGATAATACAAAGAAAGACAGAATAAAGACTGAAATGCCATTTGAAAAGGATGCATTATGACCACAAACCCAATTGAATCACCATCATGCCCTTTACAATCACATTTTCCCCTTGTTTTGCAGCATATTGGTAATTCATAGGATTATTATGCTACAAATAACCTATTCAAAACAAAACACACTTTAATATAAATGTGATTCTTTTTATAAATGCAGTAGAACAAAAATACACAGGGAGATAAACAAAGATGTGGTGCATCTGGAGTCAGATGAAGACAACATATTTTATAATAAGATCACAGGAAAATTTTGTCCAGTCAAGAATGAGAAAAAGTAAAAAAATAATAGAAATACATAAATCAAATAGTACAAATACTTCAGAGGAATGTAATTCTAAGAGGCAATATTAGTTCTTATGATAGGTTTTGAGGTTAAGAAAATTGTGGAAAAGAACAATAGCAAGACCTACCTGAAGCACAGCTTACTGAGATTCAAACCCCATGGGTTTTGTATAACTCTACTATTTGAAGAAAAGGAGACATTATAAACATACAGAACAAAAAGAAATTTGAAAACTTCAACATATGACAAAACATAATTACTGTTATTTTTTCTTCCACGCCTCATATGAATTATTTTGACAGATGATTATTAACTCTTAAAAGTCAGAAACCCTAAAATTTGTATCCTTTTAGCAAGTTTAAATCTCTAGACAGGAATAGAGTAGTATTTTTTTCTTTTACTTTCCTGGGAAAGAGGAGTTAATATTATGCTATTCTCCTTCTAGGTCTTGAGGAAAAATAGGAAAACAAAATAACTTGTTCTGAGCAGTACTTCAATCAATAGTGTAACCCAGGCTAATATCATCCTCCAGCTAATGTATATAAAATGTTTTAAACATAATAGAATTACCTGGACTGCAAATCTTCTGAGACAGATATAATTTTAAAATATGTATTTGTTCAACATGAAGGATGTTACTGGGTTTTATATATTTATAATTGAGACTTCTAGATATAATTGCAATATAAATAGTAAATGGAAACAAAGACCTTAATCTCACTTATGATAACAACAGAAGAACAAGAAATAAAAATTGATTCACAAAAAGCTTCCAAAATTCTTTGGAAATCAGAACAAGCTCTATGAACTCAGTGATGAGGAAAGTATATTTTAAAATGTAGCAAGGAAAGTTAAGGATTTTGGCAACTAAGATATCTTGGCTCACTTCTGCCATGAGGAGTACATTGAAATTTTCTATCAGTTGAAACCTGCCTTATAAATGCACATAAATATACAGAGAGGGGCATGAAATATTCTATTGTTTTTCAAGCATATGTAGGTATTTTGCCTTGTGGTAGTTTTCAAATTGTGGATCTAGCTGAGATATATTTCAAACAACTACAAGATGACTAGAAAGTAAATTAAAGCTTGAAATTATTCTTCAGTGACTCAGACATATTTTTTACTTTGATTTGCCAGTAGGATTATTTCCTTTAGAATAAGATCTTTTGGAGTTATGTTTTGATCTGTTTCTTACATTTATTCTACCTTTTCAAAAATAGCTCTTACATGACTAGGTTAAAGAGCTAGGTTTTTCCATCTTTTTATTTTTTTAAAGTATTTTGTTATTGTTTTTCTTAATATTTCATAATTCCAGTATTTTTTTTGGTTCAGGGGTTTTTATTTTTGTCAATAAGATGTAATTTTACTTCAGTATTTTGCAATGTGGGTGATACTTTTGTTTGTATCTATGACAGCAGATTCATGAAAGGCTTTTCTTGCTATTACTGTCAGAAAGGGGCCAAATAACATAATTGTCATATTTTCCAGCAGTCCAAAGGTGTAATCTTAGGAAATAATATTTTCTTCCAATTTCTTACTCTTGGGAAAGTTCAAGGGTGACTGCATATGGTAGAATTGATTTGCATCAACTCTGATAGCTACTAAAACACAGATTTGATGCTTTTGCAAATTTTGTGCATAGAAAAATGATAAATATGACCTGCAGTTCTTTACGTGGACTGAGAACCTAGAAAACCTTTCTCCACAAAGACACATTCCTTTTTTTTTCCCCTGGCATCCTGAACAATATCCTTAAATAATGGGGGTGCTTGTGCAACTGAAGCTAAACAAGATTTTCTGATGTGTAGGATGGGGGTTGAAATAAATCTGAAGGGAGCACAGTGGGACTGATTTTCTTCCAGCCCTGTAAACAAAATCAGCATGTCATGCACAGATCCTTTCATTGTGTGGTTCAGTTTAATTCAATAAACCTAGTCAAGAAATACCAGCCCCAACATCCATGGATAGACAAAGTCTTACTTTTGGCTAGGCCATCAGAGGCAGAATTCTACATTTTTCACTTGTACTTTTTATTCAATAACAGCAGAGTTCTTGCACAAGCTAGTGCTTGATCCATAAAGCTTAGATTGAAGAGGATGCCCATAGGAAATTTTGATGCATTAAGACTGCATATTTAAGAATGTTGTAATTCTTATTAATGATCCTGAAAAGTTCAGCTAGAGAGCTGACATGCAGTCTTTCTATGCTGGAACTTAACTTTATTGTTGCTCATTTCAAATCCCATCTGTTTCCATAATATTGCCTAATTTTGAAGTTATAACATTTATCTTCACTAAAACATAAATCAAAAAATTTCACCACTAAATCAAGCATTTGCACATATCTCTAATACTAAACAACAAAACAATAATGATTAGTTATTTTCTCCCATTAGACACTTCAGCTGGAAATACAGAAATTAATTAACTGCCAGTTCTGTGCTTGTTTTTCTCCTAGTTTGTTGTATTCATTAATACTGTGTTTGTCTAGACAAGGTCCTTATTCTATTCCCTTATCCATGAGAAAAGGGAGTGAGTAGAGTCATTATTCCCTTTTTTTCTCCAAGCATAATTTGATGGAAAACCTTTTCCTGTTTTAGTGAGAGGGATTTCATGTCATCTCTTCTTTTGATAAATCAGAGTAATACAAAAAGAGGTACCCACAGAAGAAATGCTGTCTTATTAAGTTCCAGCTGTACACCACTTTGAAAGTCCAAAGGCAGGAAGCTATATGTAGTGGTTTAAGCATTGGTCAAAGACTTGGATTTAATTATATTTTGTTCCCTTTCTCAGTAATTCTAGCAAAGTTTAGAGATTGCCAATGAACCTGATGGATAACCCCCAATGTTCCATTGTAACACAAGGCCCCTCGCAATGGAGAGTGGCTCCAGGCAGCAGTCAGGACCACCACCTGAAGGTGCCTTTATGCCCTTACCCACCTCTTCTGCCACCAGTGGTACAAAGGCTGCCACCAGGCATCAATAAACACCAGGGAAAGAAAATATTTCAAAATCACATACCACCCTCTAAATAACATTCAGAAATTCTCCACTATAGGCTGGAGCTGAGACAACATAATTGCTGCTCTCCCAGTGTGTGAGGAATGGTTATTCCAAGTGGCACCAGGCCATTTATTCTGCACAAATTTAGGCCCTGGTACTGACTTAGGCCATGGGTACTGGGCTGCTACCAGGGAATTTTCTGTGAAAGAGGGTGCAAAGCTTCCGAAGTCTTTTCCATGGCTCTGAGGCAATGATATCCATCCTTCCACAGTGTGCCTCTCTTTGGACAAAGAACACCTCATCGGAGAGATATCTTGTGATACTGGGATATTACTTTGTCAACAAATTAATTTGATTCTGAAGAATTGGCTGCAATTCCATGAACTCAAAACAAGCCACTTTTTGGTATCTTACCCATTTGTGTCCAAATCTGCAAGACTCAATGCTAGTTTTTAAGGTTTTTTTGAAGTTTTTAATGTTTTTGCTATCATTTTCCTAATTAACAACTTTTGCATAATTATTTACATTCTGTATTTTATCTATACTAAAAGCTAAAGAGAAAAATTTTATTTTAAGACTCTTTTGGAGACACTTTATTGACACTGCTCTCCACAAGCTCACTAGATCAGATGAGAGAGATGGTTGTCTTGTCACTCCATGGGCCACTGTGAGATTTTATTTTTAACCCACTGTAGATGTGACATGGTGATCATTACTTTGAAAATCATTATCTACTACTTAGATTTTAAAAAGAAAGTGATAATAAAGATCAAAGAGAAGTAGAAAAATATTTTCCAAACTTCAAAAATGTTAATTTCTCTTGCTGGACCAGTTTTTGTGTCTTAAAATTTCTTGAGTTATCTGATGATCCTTAAGAGAGTAAAGAGAATTGCTAGCAATTTTAGCAGCTCTAACAATATTATATTACTGTAAATGAATGACAGTTTTTTAAGTTATTTCCATTTATAAAAATCATAAAAATCATCCCTCAAATATATTTTCCTTGTAGCACCTTAGAAATTACATAGGACTTCAACTAAACGCTATCTTATTTTTTTTTATTGGTATTTACTAGAGGTTGATACTTACTTTTCATATTATGCTTTGCAGCAGAACCAGATTAAACTGGTTGTTAGTTTTTATTTTATATGAATGGATTAAGATATTTGTATACCTGCATGATGTATGCTACTCATAAGCACTTCAGTCAAATGCTGAAGTCTGTTAGTAACCAAGTTTCAGTCAAGTCATAATTCAGTTTTTAACTTGAGATTTAATAGGAAAAAATGTGTCTATGTGGTGGGTTGTGTGTTTAGGAGGTTTTAGTACATGACCTAAAGTCTGAGGAAGTTGGATCACTTTAGTCTGAAGGAGAGAAGTTTAATGGGTGTTCTAATCACTGTCTTCTAATACCTAATTATGGACTGTAGAGAAAACAGCACCAAGCTCTTTTCAGTGGTGCTCTGTAGATGGACGAGAGATGATGAGAACAAGATGAAACAAGGGAAATTTAAATTAGCCACAAGGGAAAAAATTCACAATCAGGGTTGTTAACCATTGGTGTAATCAATAGTTCACTCTCAACTGACAGGGGGCAGGCATAGATTAGATATTAGGAAGAAATTCTTTTCTGTGGGGGAGATGATACACGGGCACAAGCTGCCCAGAAAGGTTGCAGAACACCTCCCTGAGGTGTTCATTACCATGCTGGATGGGACTTTGAGCAGCCTGGTCTAGTGGAAGATGTCCCTGCCCATGGCAGGAGGGCTGGAACTTTATTTTTGACATTCCTTCCAATCCCAAAGTATTTTATAATTCTGTGATTCTGTAGGTAACATACAACATATTTGTAATATCATATATGCCATAGACCATCAAATGATTGTTAATATAGTCATAAACTATTGTCTTGAGTCTTTTTACCAAAACTTTAGTATTTTATGGCCATTTCCATCTGACTCAAGTTTGTCGTGAATAAATTTTTTTTCTTCATGTACTAAAGCTTAATAGTTCAGCATTTCTTGAAAATTGTGGTATCCTGTTGCAGTAAAGATATATAAATCACTTCTTTCCAGTTTTCGCTGTATTGATGTGAAAAGATGATGTCAGTTTTCTTCTCATTAGACTCTCAGGACAGCACAGATTTCATGGTCATTCACGATTGCGGATTTATTCATCAACTCCTTTGGCTTCCTAGACCTTACATTTAAAATAGAATCTTCCTCTGTCTCCCTGGGACATTTTTTGTAGCATTCTGCTGCAGAGGAAACATTTGTTTTGTTTTTACTTTCTGGGAGTCTTTGCATCGTTCCATTGCCTACTGCGACAAGATTAATGATTATCTGAACTTTACCTTTGATCTCCATGTTCACCTTGCTGTGTCAACATCTCTTCAAGGTGGATTTCACATGTTACATTTTCACTGTTTTGTGCTAGTCGAGTGAGTTTGACCCTGTCAGAGCTGACAGGAAACTCTGGTCATGTTCTACTGCTTTTCAGCCTCTACCCTGCAAAAAATAATCTGTCTTGATCTTACTATCTTCGGCATCATCAAAAAATTACTGCATTTGTGTGCAACATACTGTCTGCAGATAAAACCTATGTGACCTTCTGAAAAACTGTCTGGCCAACGGGATATCAAATATGTGCAAATTCAGGAAAAGTAGAATATTGTATATGAGATCATCCATCTTTCCTTTCTGAACCTGAGTTTAATGTGTTTTAAATTTTAGGGCTTATATAAAGAACTGTTAGAGTTTCTCTGATTTAATTCCTGTTCCAGAAACCATCTCAGATCTACTCATCTCTCTCTATTGCCTTTTTTTTTTTTTTCTCTGTATTCTTTTTTTCAGCTCCCAGGCAATGGTTTGGCAACCAAGCTCTTAACAGTTAAGTCTGGCTAAGAATTGCTGGTTGAGTGAACAGGCTTACAGGTGTGGTGATCTTATAGATGACATGGAAAATCACTCTAAGCAGCAATTGTGACTGACTCTTGGCAGGTTGTGTGTGAATTTTGGGGCCACTGGTCCAGACTTCTCCTCCGATTTGTACCTAAAAATCTTATTGATAATCTGCTCAGTTCTAGGTCCTGTGAATGCATCTTGATTCCAAATATTGGCCAGTAGCAGCGGACTAGATGCCAAACACTTCTTTCTTGCAATGTCATACTTTGTAAGTAAATATAAATGGTCCCAAAAGAGAGGATTCTGAATATATGCTCCTGAAAACTTCTTTGTATAACAAGATTTCATCAAGTTTTTCCTTTTTTGTTTAATTTTTTTTTATCCTCCCCAAAAGTGTACTTTTTGAGAAAAAAATAGGAGTGGAATAATTTCTCCTCATGGAGTGGGTATTTTTGTTCTTGGTGTAATTCTGAATTGTGCTGCATTTTTCTCAAGATTTTTTATTTTTTTACGCAGAGCTGTTGTTTGCCTTCTTGGTGAGATGCTCGTCACTTTAAATCCTATTTTTCATATGTTTACCTTGTATTATTGACATTTGCTGTGTGAGTTTTTTTATTATTATTTATTTTATTTCTTTATTCCTTGGCTGCTATCACAATTTGGTGACATATTGGCTTATGAACCTGTGGACCTTAAAGTTAATAAATTCTCTGTTTGTTCTTTAGCAACTATTCCACCCATCTTAAGGTCTACCTCATTCTTGTATAAAGAATCCCTGAGGTAGCACTGTCACCTTTTGTCCACACTGTGTGTATTCTACCTTTTCCTGCATATCCTTGTAATCGATAAAAAAAATCAAAACAGAAGGACATATGTTTAAGAACGTGTTTTGAAATAGAAATATTCCTTCAATTTCTAAAATGCTTTCAATCAATTTTTCTTTGTGATAAAGGTATTTAAAAAATTTACACACACCCCAGAGTAAACCGTTATCAAAAATCCTCACCATCCTCCTCTTTGTTGTGCCATATGCATGGAGATGCAAAGGGAAACAATGTCTAAATATTTTAGTTACCACATACACATATTTCCAAGATTCCTTGTCTTCATGATGCATCAAAACTTGATTTTTCTGTGTCACATCTCCCACTCATAATTGCAGGGAAATACGAGCTTCTGCACAGCACACCGTCTTTCTCCCAACAGCTTTGGTGGGCAGCGCTCCTCCCCACAGGCAAATCATTTTGGTGCAGAGCTCAGGGTACTTGAGCATTGGTCTGCTCAGTGTTAAATATCAGCAATCATAATTGCCCTCTATAATTTTCCTCTCCGAGAAAGGAGGCCAGGACTAGAGTAATAAAAGTTCTTACAGAAAGGATTTTGAGAAGTCAGAGAACTGCATCTCCACCTTAAACTCATGTAGAGTGAGATGACATAAAATAGATGTAGATCACCATGCTGTGAGGTTTGCTTGTAATGTTCACCCCAGGATTAGGAGAACCTCAGCCACGATGACACTTAGATGGCTGAAATGGATCCTTTTACTTCTCAGGCTGTGAACCTGACCTTTCTACATAAGTAATTTTAACTTCAGGGTTAAAAATCAGTCTCAGTCCCTCTTACTAGAGTACCATGCAATTATATAGGTAAGTTTTGACCATATTCCCTGAGAGAAAAAAAACATTAAACTTTTAGAGCTTGTAGAGAATATGGGATATCAAACAGTGTCATCAGTCCAGGTATAGGTTTCCTCAATTAGGACAGTCAGTCTTTGGTATAAGATACACAGATATGATGTGTAGTGGATAATTTTCAAGATCCATCTGAGTAAATCCCTGACAAATCTTGTCTGATCCCAAAGATGAGCCTGTTTTGAGCTGGGTATTGGACTTCCTGAGGCTCTTTCCAACCTCCTGTAATGTACCATTGTATAATTCAATGATTAACTAACGACAGTGTCCTAGGACACAAGATAGTTTAATTTCTCTCCTTCATTTACAATTGCCCACACCTTTTGGTATATGCTCCAATGCAAAATGAAATAAGGATTAGAAATCTAGCTTGCAGCACTGTTGGTAAGATAAATACATTAAAGATTAGTAAGTGCTCAAATACTGTGTTAATCAGGGCCCTATAAGCACCTCAGAGAGATCCAGAGCCCTAAATCACTATTAATGAATTGTATTGATTTCCCTTTAATTTGTGAAATAAAGCTATTATAATAAAGCTTGGCTTTTATTTGACCTTTATCCAATGTGATAATTATAAACACTATTTCACAATTATTTTATTCTAACTCCCAAGGGAAAATAGCCCATGCTAAATTTGTCTGGGCAAAATGTTCTCTCTTCTCTTTCTTCTTCTTTTTTTTCTGGAGTTTTATTCTCAGGTAAATCATATCAAATTATTTTGCAAAAGAAACATAAATTCATAGAATGATTAACAGAGTAATACTTAAACTTTGGACAAGAACTTCAGTATATTGCATTCATATTTAGTCTAGCTTTGTCTAGGGTCAACAATAATTGAATAATTGAAATGAAAAAGATTTCCTGGTGGGAAATCTGGGCAATGGTATGAAGAAAATTTGAGTATAATTACTGATATCTTAGCTTTCCTTTATGACTTTTCTCTAAGTTACTAATAGGAAAAAAAATGTCATCAAGTCCCATTTATGAAGTTGGATTTCTAAAAATCACCTTAAGTCTTTGCTGATGCAGTAGTTATCAAAACCCTTTCAGTCCTGTGGGTTTGAAGATGTATCCAAGTCCTGGTCATAAGGGGACATTCAAACATTGACTGAAACTGAAACTTTTTCACGCCATCAGAAAAATTTATTCCATGTCCAAGCCAAAAGTGCAAAGAGGAAGGGGGGAAGGGGAAGNGGGAAAAGGGGGAAGGGAAAAGGGGGAAGGGAAAAGGGGGAAGGGAAAAGGGGGAAGGGAAAAGGGGGAAGGGAAAAGGGGGAAGGGAAAAGGGGGAAGGGAAAAGGGGGAAGGGAAAAGGGGGAAGGGGATGTTTCCCTAATGGTTTATCTGTGCACTCAAGGATTAAAATAGGCACTGATGGGGCCTCCATTTTCCAAAGAGTTTAAAATTCTCTAACTCTCAGAGAGTGCTTCAGAAATTGAACTACATCTTAAAGCCAGGAAGAGGAATGGATTTAGTCTCTCAGTCTCTCTTGAAAGACATTGAAGAATTAAGTCATGCAACAGGCCCAGAAGAGCAAGACAAATTTCCTGCCTTTGCAAGCTTAATAATATAGATAGGGCATGAGTAGCTCTGAGCATGAAGACCTGGATACAAATCCATTTCCTGCAATGGTAGTTAACTAATTTATTTGTTTAATGTTTTATGTAAAACATGCAAACAACAACACTGGTAAATTGCTCTCCTCCTTCCCTTATTAATGAAAGAAACTTCTGCTCCCCTTTGGAAACCTCACTTTCATTTTTCTGAAATTAATGCAAAGTTCAGAGATAAAAGGGAACAGCTTCTCAAGGAGGAACAGTTTTCCTATTACTTCTGCTTTTTTCTAATTAAGTTATGACTTATTGTTTGGAACTTTCATTTAAAATGGAACTTGTATACTATCAGAGAAAGGTAATTATTGAATGTAGGCCTTCCTACATCTTCAGTGCTCCATTAACCTGAATCCAAAAACATTGGATGAAAGGAGAGGGTCAGTATTTCCACAAGAATGTTGATTGAAGTAATGATTAGCTCTAGCTTTTGAAAGAAAAGAATAGGAAACCTCAGGAAACCCTTGAGGGTGGTAAATCCTCCCTTCAAAATAAACAACTCTACTGGCTGAGAAGATTATTAAATCTCCAAGTTCCCCAAAAGATTAGAAAGAGTATTCTGTTATTTTTTTAGGTAGAGACTTAGCTAAAAGTTAGGAATGTATATGAAAAAATGAGGATTTCTCTGGAGATCCAGCAATGTCTCAGAAGATCCCTGGCTTGCCCAGCCATCTGCCTCCCTTCTGTGGAAGGCAGTGGATGCTGTCCCTGAGTCGTGGGTTCCATTGTCTGGGGATGTTTTTTTTGCCACACCAACAATCCACACAGGGCCATATGGGGGCTGTGCCAGCAGCAGCACAGACCACTGACCAGAGCTCATCTGTAGTCAGCTCCACATCCTAAGGAGTCTCTCTAAACCAGAGCTGTCAGATTAGGATGAACACAATCCATGCAGGTGTACTCACATAAATCCCCATTCTTTAGCCTATTATCTTAGCACTACACTGCCAAAAGCTGAGGAGCAGCCCCTACCCGTGGCAGCTATAAACTGCTAAATGTCCCTTCAGACCAGATTAGATACTGCAAATGAAATGTGAAAGCACCAGGATAGTCAAGATACATCAGTAGCAAATCTGGGAGGTAAAACTTATAGCTCTACAGAGGACCTTCTATCCAAATTCAACAGCTCTTTGCTGTGCTGGCTTTCTGTCTGTAGTATAACTGGGATTTACTCATCCACCGTGGTTATCCTGGCACTCAATGACTTTGTATGTCCCACATTGAATTAGTGACTCATTTGCTGAAAAAGTGTTATGCAAAGTTTAAGGAACAGCCTGCTCTTTACTTTCTCATATTTTGTACCTTTATCATTGTCTTTTTTAATGTCTGAAACTGTTCCTTGCTTCAAAGGTAAATTTTGTGGCTCTCTCCTTTCTCACATGACAAGATAAAATCCAATGTTGTCAATTTTATCTTTATATCAAAGTGTCTAGGTCCTTAAATTTAAACACTTACTCTTTTTAGGTCTCAGCTCCCTGTATCTAAAATAACAATAAATCAGATTTTCATTATTATGCCTTATTGCTGTGATTTATTCCTAGTAGGCAGCCCAGCCCCATGCAACCACCCTCTGACTCCCCTTCAGTGAGATGGGGAGAGAACCAGAAGGCCAAAAAATCATAAAACTCATGAGTTGAGATAAAGACAGTTTAATAAAGGAAAACCTAGATGCACAAGCAAAGCAAAACAAGGAATTCATTCACGGCTTCCTATCAGCAGGCAGCCACTCCCAGGAAAGCAGGGTTCTGTTGTGCATTATTTGGGAAGACAAATGCTGATAACTCTGGACATCCCCTCTTCTTTCTTTCCTTGAGATTTTCTTGCTGAGCACAATGACACCTGGTATGGGATATACCTTTGGTCAGCTGGGGTCTGCTGACCTGGCTGTGTCCTCTCCCAAATTCGTATGCAGTCTCAGTGAGAGCAGCAGGAGAGGCCTTGATGCCTTGTAAGCACTGGTCAGGAGCTGCTGAAACAGCCCTGCATTATCAGTGCTGCTTTCACCACAAATCCAAAACACAGCCTCATACAAGCTGCTGTGGAGAAAATTAACTCCATCCCAACCAAAAACTGGCATACTTATTTAGACCATGAAATGTTTCTATTTGAAACTGATTTATTTCCCTGCATTTGTGCAGGGATTTTCATAGGCATACACTACTTTGCATCTCTAAGAATTATGTGAATATGTTTGAATTTTGTTTCCCAATATTTTCTGTATTAGGTAAGAAAATACTTGTATTACAGTGATGCCAAGACTCTTTGGGGATCTTCATTAACATATTCCTTTACCAGCAAACCTAAATATACGAGCTCTTACTTGGTCTCATAGAGTGATATACAGCATAAGCTTATGTATGGCCACATTTTTCTCCGCAAGTTTGATCTTGAATTTGTGAAATACTGAGTTTAACTGACCTTTTGACTCTAATGACGAAAGTGGAGATTGAAAACATTGAGCCATTTATTGGTTTAAACCCCTTCACTTCTCTAATCTCAGAAGATTACTTTTAAGTCACACATGGTCAGCAGGGTACTAGCCTTTCGAAGACACTCTTTTAGAGCAGTTTCAAACATCTGACTGCTTCCAACACTCTTATGAGATTCTCTCTATTGGTAGAAATCAAACCACTCAATAAGTCTTACAATAACTTTCTTTCTTTTGCAGATTACTGTGTTTGTTTTTCACCAACAGTAAATTCTAGTGTTATCATCCACCAGGTGATCCTGCATGATTCTTGTTAATTATACTGTGAGATGATCACAAGCTGAGAGTTGTAAAATAGATGAAGTGAAGCAATGCCTTAAGCCAAGGCTACATTCCCTGGCTTGCTCTTCATATGGATAATAACATTACAAAAACATAAAAAACCCAGCAGGTACCTCTTTGATGCCTGGTACACAAAAGTCTAACCTGAGTGCTGATGGGGAGGAGAATGCTGATAAAATGTTGACTTGAAAGATTAGAAAAATTGCAATGGTGTATGCAGCAAGTTGCCAGTAAAGTTGTCTGACCTCTAACTGAAAAGAAAATAGATGAGTAGAGCAAAAGTGAAAACCTGATAATTCAGAGGTAACACACCTGCAGAAATTATATTTGCTGAAACTAGAAAACTTAGAAAACAAAAAACATAGAAATAATATCAGATAAGCAGGTGTGCTGGTTTGGGGTAAGAAGGATCTAAGGGAGGTGAAAATGCTCTTAATGACTTTTTTTCTTAATTACTTTTTTCTACACTTTTTCCACATTTTTTGTTAATGAACATCTACATATATTTTCACCAGAAAAAAAAAAAAACTCCAGAAAATGTTCCATACTCCTGGAAATCCTCCACAATAAAAATAAAAAGAAATTAAAAAGAGGTATAACAGATAATCCTGTGATTTTCAGTAAGACAATCCAACACAAAAGTATGAGTTAGCATGGTATTTGTGTATGACCTAATACAACTGGGAGGAGTTAGAAGGAATTAGAAGAGTTAGTTCAAGCAGTTCCTTTCAATGACAAGAATAGATCTTAATAGATCCCCCATTTCCAGGGAGTTAAAAGGAAACCATTATTCAATCTCTTCTTCCACTTCTTTAAAAAACAAAGGAAACATCTCTCCAAAAACAGGCATATGAAAACCACAAAGCTCCTTTTGAACACATCCCAAAAAGAAATGCAGAAGAGCCAGCTTAGTACGTTATTGAACACCAGTGACTGGCAAAAACAGTCAGTGAGTAATCTGTTCATGCACAAAGATGATGGCCAAAGCATGACCCCTAGAGAACATCAGTAAAATTTAAATCTGGTGTCATTGCAGCCCTTCCCAGTGTAGACACTGGCACTTTGAGCATAGGTGCTGATGTCCTTCCAGCACCAGCAGTACCCCAACTAAGCGCTACAGAACCCTCCTTGGCAAAGGGGACTGGATGCAAGCAGGGATCTCCAGGCAAACGTGTGTGCCCTCAAAGAGCAGTGGGCAGGGATCCCTGGGAGCACAGTGCAGCCTCACAGGGGCTTTTTCCTGTCACATGCACTGGGATTGCAAGGAGCAGCTACATAGACCCGTGTAGTACTGGAGAATCTGCATTTCCCTCAGATGTGGGAGGATGTAGGAACTGCACCTGAGAGGGAGAGGGGCTCTGGACACAGCCCCTGAGGTTTATCCTGGAGCCACATGGAGCCACGTGGATGTTCGTGTGTTTGTGTGCCCATAGGGATTGTGTGCCTTGTGGGATTGGAACTTCTCAGGATATGTTTCATAAGATTGCTTAGAAATTTGCAGGTGTCCATTAACATTCTGTATCTGCTGTTGTGGTTTGTCGATTGCCTTGCTGATACAGATCCTGAATACATAGTTCACTGATTGCAAGTTAATTACATGTTGTTAATAAATCAATAAACTGCTTCAATCCTATTCTTGCTTTAACGACATGAACTGAGGAGTTTTTCCCTGCGACAGGCATCACATCATTGCTTTTTTCCCTTCCAGGGATTTTTGTTGTTTTTTGTTTTTCCCTCAGTCGTGGAAAAATTGAATTGGTTTTTGCACTGAACCAATTAAAAACTGTGAAAAGAGCTAGAGGGGTGCCCAGTCCTGACTGATACTTTGGATATGGTTTATCAGTTTTGTCTCAAAACTCTACAAAAATATCTTCATAAGTTTGGGCTGATCTCAGAGCTCAGCCAGAACAAACCTAAACCTGTTCAAAATGCCAGCAAAATAAGACCACATTTGCTTTATGTTTGCCAAATTAAAAAATAAACAAACAAAATCCCCTAAAAAACTATGGAAGCTTACTATTAAGCAGATACCAATACAAGAAAAATTAAAGAAAATGTCTGATCTGTCTTACATTCAAGAGGACATCTAGAATTATTTTATTTTTTTTTTTGGTCAGAACTATACTAGATTAGACAACAATAAAAATTTTGACAGGGCTTTCTCTGGGCTTGCTGCTGCTCTGTGTTTCCAGCAGTGACTGAGGTGGAATGCACGCTTATGTGTGTATGCACCATTTAACACTGATATCTTGTGTTCAGCTCATGATCTACGGAGTGGCCAAGATCCCCTACAACAGAGTGGGTCCTGATTCAGTAGCTTTTTCCCCTGTTTTATATACTGGAGAACCAGACCAGAATTTTCTTGAGAAGTTAGAGAAATGTTCTTAAAAATAAGTCGAAAAAAGTGATGTACAACTTACTAAGGCGTGTAAAGAGCAATATAATTTGTACTATATGAAATAGCTCTTTCATTTTCCTCAGTGCAGCATACTGTGCTCAGTCTCAGCAAGCACACTGTGCTTCATTTTCTGAACTGCATTTCAGAAAAAGCGTGGACCAGTATCAAAAGGAGCTAAAGGAGACCAACCGGGAATTATCAGTGATCTAGAAAGCAAAACTGATGAGAAGAGTTTGAAACAATTGGAGTAGTTTAGTTTGTATAAGAGAAGACTGAGAGCACACATAATAACATAAAAAGTAGCTGTAGAGAGTAAAAGACTAGACTGTTCAGGTCCCCTGTGGTTATAGCAAGGGTAATGGGTTTAAGTTGGTTCAATAGACATTCAGCTTCAACTGCAAGGAAAGAAAATCTATGAGTCCTGTCACTAAGTTTAGGAAAGCTGTGTTTTAAAGAGTGCAGCTGTGAGGAACAGTTGAGGACAGCTAATCTTGTATTGGGCCTGCAGAATAGATGAGATGAGTTCTTTATCTTTTTTCAGCCCCAGACTTTTTTTTTCCATCTCACAGTTCTTCTGGATCACATACAATTCAGAAGTAGTGGAAACCTTCCTGTGGCTTTCAGTGTTTCCCTTGCCAGGACTGCATCTTCTGCTCCATCTGCAACAATGTAGAGCCATAGTGCTCTACAATAGTGTCAGAAAAAATCAGCCATGGACATCTTCAACATCTCCTTCCATATTCCTACCAAGAAATCCATGCTCAGATGGTCAGAGGGGCCTGTGGACATATATTTTGCCATAAAGGCAATTGTCTTAGATTGGCAAGGCAACTGCTCAGACCTGAACTATGTGTGATGAAAGACTGTGAAAATCAGAAGATTAGATGAAAGGGAAACTTTTTTCCTTAAGAGGTGGTAAAGCCCCTCCTGTGGTCTGACAAGGAACTCAAGGAAAACATGTTTAAAAAGAGAGAATTAAAAAAATATAATGTCACTACACCCTCTTTTCATAAGCATAAAAATTTCTTGTTGCAGAATAAGAGCACCTTGTGATATATTGGTATGTCTGCTTGTGGCTCAGTAAATCATGGCACCGAGATGTCTACACTGAAGGAAGAAAGATGGAAAGTGAGGTGCAGAGCTTTTACAAACAATACACAGGTGTCTTAATAAGGCATGGAAATAATGCTGTGAAACTAAAGAAAGTTGCATCAGCTAATCTTGCAGTGATTATTTTTGTCAGAGCCTTAATAGGGTTAAGGCATCTAATTAACACTAGTTTCAATCACAGAAGCTGAAAATCTCTGGACATAAGGTCCAGATATTTAAGATACCTTAAATAACCTTGAGAATACGAATCACTGGCCAGCTTTTGCTACATTTCTCTCCACGTTTATCTTTTCTCCCACTTTCATACTCAGTCATGACTCATGTCTTCTAATTTATTTTGAGATACTTAAAATAATACAGAATCAGCTGAGGCTGACAGTGACTTCTGGAAATTCCTCAGTCAAAACCCCTGTGATCAGAGCTGGGTCATCTAAGACCAGGTTTTCCAGGGCTGTGCCCAGACAGATATTAAAGATATCCAAGGATGGAGACTCCACATCATCTCTGGGCAGCCTGCTCCAGTGTCTGACCACCTGGAACCCTGTCTCCAGACAGCCTGACCCTTGCCCAACCTTGTCAGAGTGAGAACACTGCTGACAACATCCTCTCAAATCACAGTGGTGTTGATGGGGCCGTGGTGTGACTCTTAGCTGCATTTGAAAGGCATTTGCTTGATTGACTGACGCATGACCAGGATACCAAGTCCTGCAGCAGCTTTCCACAGCTTTGCTTTTGATCTTGTGTTTATTATCAGTGCTTTGGATGAGCTGCAGTATGGGACCATTGCTACTGGTCTTTCTTACTGTCTTAATAAAGTTTATCTTATAACATGTAGTTGGACATGTCTCTGTTTGGGCCACACCACAGTCACAGTGAACTAAAGGCTGAAGAGATCTCTGATGACACCATAAAATCCTCATCAGTTAGGATATACAGCAGATGACAAAAGTGAAGCTTTTGCTGACAACAGATGTGTTCTCATACTAAAAACAGGACAAGAAAATCACAAGTCTGTTGCCTTCATCAGGGTTAACCATGAAATAACACTATTTATTAATATTTTATTTTCTAATTCATTTCTTGTGACACAGGATGATAAAAATGTTCATGCCTAAACCCTCTTATTACCCTAACAATTAATTAGAACTATGTAGCAGCAAAAAATAATCATTCACAAATAATGAATAAACTCAGCGAGCCAATAAATCAAAATGATATGCGTCTACTAATCTCAAGTATTCTCTCATACTCTGACTAGAAGTGAGTGGAAAATTTGAATTTAACAACACAATCAGTAAAAGTAATCTTTCTGTTGTAAAGTCTGATTATCTGGATGGTTTTCTGGCAAAAACAAGAAGACGCTTAAAGTTTCATGGCCATTGTCTGAAAATTAATAAATACAATTATTCTTCCGAATAAAGTTATTTATCTAATTGTAGCAATAAATTGTGATTATAATAGCTGTCTTGTAGCTAATATTCTATTTCTCCAGTTGTGTCAAAACCTTTGGCTTATAGACTCTTATAAAAATAAAATGCAGTTCATCAAACACTATCAGAATTCAGCAGAAATATTTCTATGGAATTTCATGAGCTTTTGATAGGACTCCTCAGTATCTGGATTTTATTATCTCACCATTGCTCTAATTATCTTCTGGTATTATTCTGGAATAGTTCACTGCTAGACTAGCAATATCCTGTTGTAATTATGTATAGAATTTCTAAAAATTTCAAGAACATATTGATCAGAAAAATTTCTTTGTATGCACAGCATAGAGAGAGACATTCTGTGGGTTGAAGTTTTTTCTCTTTTTTATTCCTTTCTAATAAATATTATGAATTACTTCTCCACTAACAATGGATTCCATTTACAGTTTTATGCATTTTCATGAAAATGCAAGCAGATGTTCTTCATAAAAGTAAACATTTTTTCAGGAACACTTTGGTTTAACTGAAACCTATTTCATGTTATTAATGTGGAAAACTTTTCAGCCAGTGCTAGTTTTCAGAGATTTCTAAAAGATTGAAGGAAATTTTGCAGAACTCTTCTTGAGAGCCTAAGTGGGAATAACAGAGTTGATCTTTTATCTTCTTCTTGGCATTCTGTTGTAGGTATCATTAAGCGTGACAGTTTTTAAAAGTCTTCTGCTTCAAAATGCCCATTTACAGAACTCAGTTTAAAACCGTCTCTCCTGTGAGAGCACAAAGCAATTTAAAATGCAACCTGATTTAATATAATTGCTGTGTTCCAGTGACTTACCTCTTCACTTAAGAAAACAACAATTTTAATGAGTTTGTTGTTTTTTTGCTTTTTAAGTGCGCTTTTCAGATAAAGTGTAGCAACCAGCAATTTCTTTCTCCCTTGATAAAAATACAGTGAAAACAAGCTCCTTCTCACACTCATACTTATTAAAGAAGACACAGAAGAGACACCTGTCCTCTCAGGTGAGTCAGATAAGATTCTGTCATGGGTAACAGAAAGAAAAATTTGGGTTTCGTGAAAACAAACAAGTCATTATCTTCCTTCCATTGTTTATTCAATACAGCTCACTTCACTGAGAGGACTAGTTTTCTCAGGTGATGCATTCAAATCTGTCACCCTCAATCTTCCATCTCTATCCCTTTGATGCTTTATGAGCAAGATACATCAGCTCTGCTGTTTACCTGCGTGGTCTCCATTTAAACCGATTATAAATAATGTTTTCCCTCTTTACAAAGTATCAGTGGTAGAAGTTGTAATAATATCAGTAGCCATAAGAAGGGGGTTCAGAGTAGTGGAAATGTTGCTGGTATTAGTAAATCAGAGCTCCCAAAAGTCAGTTAGACACCCAATAGAAAACATCACATTTTGTGAGGGCCAAGGGGGAATAAAAGCAGAAAATCTGAAATGGTACATACTATTCTTATGGCTGTGGATTATAACAACATCAGCATAAAATTATTTTAAAATGAGAAAAATAGACCATAGATTTCACGTAGAAAGATGAAAAAATATAATAAAAATCCACATTTGAACAGGGTTCACAGCGAAGGATGAGGAATCCACACTTCGGCACAGAGTTTGACAAACTTCCACTATTGACTTCTCTACAAGAAACAGAAGTAGAACTATTTTTGCATAGCAAATTTACATGGGAAAGAAATTACTCTGTGTGAAATAGTTAACTAGGAAAACTGTAGAAACATTACAAGGTGATACTATAAACTTTCAATAATACTTAACTTCTAATGAAGCAATAAAGTTATGTCAAGGTTAGTCTAGTTCAGACAAAGAGTCAGTTCTTGGGAAATTGGGAATTAATCATGAAACATTCTCAAGGCAATGAAAAAGTATTCTATCACAAATATATAGTATTTTTGTGGCAGTAGTGCGTTGCATGAGTCTTAGTATAACAGATTTGGGCAGAGGAGCCAGCCTAAAATTATAATTTTTTGCAAGGTACAGACCATGAATTTAAGATGAATGAGCTCAATGATCATAAAAACAGCACAACAGGCTGAAAGTGAACTAGAATATCCTGGAGCAGGTTTTTCTTGTAGCAGACTAATCTAAAAATAACAGAAAATGGATCTAATGTATCATGGATAAAGTTCTAACATTAAAATAAGTGTAAGATACCACTGAGAGTAAGTCACTGTAAAGACACCACCATGAGTTTTGCAGTAAGAAATAAATGGAAAGAAGATTAACAGAGATAAAAGAGAAATGTACAGATTTACAGAAGAAGCTGTCAAGCTTTAAATGGAATGCAAACCTGAGAAGAGAAATTAAGAATAGGTTAAGGTGTGAACCAGTGCATAAGATGTCTAATATCCCTTTATACTCAATGGAAAGTATATAATTCAGACAGCAGACAAAAAGCACGATGTCTCAAGTTTCACTGTGTCCATAGAGAAGGGATGCACCTCCAGGTATGAGTCTCCTGCCATTTCAGGTGCTCTGTGAGAGGCCCTAAGATCATCTGGGCGCCAATGCCTGAATGTGGACATCCAACATCATTTATGGTGCTCTGAGGAACTTATCTGACCTTGAGCATCCTCCAGGAAGGCCAGGAGGGTCCCATAGACCTGCAGCATAACTAACTGCTTTGTGTACCCCAATCTAAGGCACACCTACAGACTATAGATGTTTTTTTGTTCTAAATTAAGCTCCAAAGAATCCTATAGGTATGTACACATAAATGCATAAACACATGCATCTTAAGCTGGAACTAGTTTTTACCCAGGAATTTTAATTATGGATTTACATAAGCTCACTCACAAAAGGGAAAGAGACATGGCAGAAAAAAAATGTAAAGATATAATGAATCTTATGTGGCCAGAACCTAGAAACTACTAATCATATGTAAGAGGATGAACTAGATTCACTAGAGATGAATATAAAACACAAAACTGACAGTCTTAAGTGCTAGGAGCTTTGTAGGAATTATGGACTCAAAATAGAAGAGATGCCATGCTGTCAGAAATGCAAAAAAATGGCAGATAAGAAAGATACAAAAATGCTACTAGACTACTGGAAATGGCTAATTTTCATGAAGCAGATTGAAGAACAACTAATAGAGGGCTTTTATAAAGAAAGGGAAAAGACTTTGCTGTTTTATCATTTGTTTAATTAAAAATTAAATTAAAAAATGGCAAATAGGATCTGGCAGGAACTAAAAAATCTGTAGGGCTTGAAAAATATAAGCATAAAACCAATTATTTGCGGCGCACCAGAATCTCATGACACATTATCACAGCAGTACTGTGCACACTGAATACAGTCCCACTGAATAGAGACATGACAGAAAGCAACCTTGATGGGAACACTTGCAGTACTGAAGAAGGTGATAAAATTCTGAATTCACTTACAACAGTTTGAGACACATTAGTAGTTATGTTCCCATTGAGATCTCAGCTAATGGGGAGAAATAACAATAATATATAGATTTTATGTGGGATGATCCAAATGCCTTTGACTTCACTAGAGCTAAGCAGTGAACATGTATTTAACTTTGAAGTCAATGGCTTCATAGATATCTCAATGGAGGTAAATCTCACCTTCTAGAAAAAGTATGTATTTCACAAGTAATCCATGTATTCAGTTTATAACTTTTCACTTAACTAGATCATATTTTTTAGAATATCACCAAATGTGCACTTACACATTCTTTACTGAGTAGATCAAATAATTAATTTGGACTAATTTTAAATTAAAAAAGAAAAAGAAGAAAAAAATTATCAGTAGTTATCTAGAAGTGCACAATATCTACAATAAAATCACTAGATTAATTTTTTTTTTTCAGTCAGGTAGGTTAAGATGAAAATTTCCTCTAAAAGAAATACAGTACTTCCTCACACTAACACATGTTCAAATGCATTTAGGTCTTAAATTATCTACTCTTTTTTTTTTTGTTTGTTTGGTTTGGTTTAGGTTTTGGGTTTTTTGTGGACCTCATGCAGAGGTCTTATATATCTTTAAATTCACCAGCCTTGAGGAGCTTGAGCTTCTGACATAAGTTGGATCTATAGATACAGAGGATCTTTTCTACTGTGAAGGAGCCTAAATAAACTTTCAAAATCTCAACTGTAACTTATCTTTGCTTGAAATTTTTTTTTATGTGTATGTTTAAGATTGGAAACTTCACTTGCATTTTATTGTCTTATAAAGATGAAGAAGGAAATAAGAATGTTATTAAGCCATTGTGGTAATATATCTGAGGGAAAGTCCTGGTTACAGCACCTAACATAAGGGTGAACCAGCTGAGTCAAACAGGTGAAAAATGGAGTACACAAGCCTAGAAATAATTAATTTTTGAGAGGGCTGTATCTGAAATTCTGGATCATCGCAATTTATTTCTTTTATTGAAGTACTAGAAAAAGATTTCTGGTAGATCTCAAAAATGATACCTGTCAGCGCTGAGCCTATGTCCCAGTTTGCAAGCCTCTGCAGACAAATTGCAAACAACACAATCCAAAGCTGTCTCCAGAATATACTATGAGCAAAAAAAGAAGCTAGAACTTGCTTTAGTTTAATGTTGCATTGAAGACAGTGTCAAGTGTGTTTACTTTTCAGTGATAGAATTAATCTTTAATCAAATTAATCTACCTTACAAAGAGAAGTAAAGCCAGACTGACATAAATTTTTGAGTTAAATTCAGATGATTATTCATGAGAGGTGAGAATTTATCAAAATGTTGTGTGTTTATCAGTTACAGAATTTAATTTAGTGTTTAAGCCTAAAAGTAGTTTTGTTTTTTTCACCTATAATGTAAAGAAACCTCCTAACATTATTTCAGTTTATTCTGTTTACAACAGAGCCAGTTTGTTCAAGATAGCAAGTAATTTAATCTGTGTCTCCAAGCTCTTAATGACTTAAAGATTTTAAAATCAATATTTAATAAAGATAATGTTTGGTATGCCCCACAGAAAGTGGGTCCTGTCTGTTTTTTAGTAATAACAGGCTGCTCTCCTCCATCTCCAGTAGCTGCATTCAGAAATGAACTCACAGAATCACAGAATCACTGGGTTGGAAGAGACCTCCAAGGTCATCGAGTCCAACCCATGCCCTAACACCTGAACTAAACCATGGCACCGAGTGCCACACCCAGTCTTTTTATAAACACATCAAAGGATGGTCACTCCACCCTCTCCCTGGGCACACCATTCCAGTACTTTGTAACTCTATCTGTGAAAAACTTTTCCTGATATCCAGCCTCTATTTCCCTTGGTGCAGCTTGAGACTGTGTCCTCTGGTTCTGTCAGTGCTGCCTGGAGAAAGAGACCAACCCCACCTGCCCACAGCCACCTTTCAGGGAGTGCTAGAGAGTGGCCCCACAGATTTATCAACATCCAAGCATCTCAGCAGTTTTCTGACTGAAACATTATGAACTATTCTCACCTGGTTTTGCAAAACTAATTCAAGTGCAAGAGACTTTTCTTCCCTGAGGCATAACCTTCCCTCTGCCCCACCTTAACTTCCTTCAAAAAAAATAGTTGTTTTCTCTGTGAAGAAGGAATGTGTTCTTTGAGGAGCTGAAGTGCCACACACACAGACGCAGGGGGGGACCTATTGTGCCAGACAATCCAACAGGCAACATTCTGTTTCCCCTATTTCAGCTAACCTGGATTTTTTTTCTTTTTTTTTTTTTTCTTAACCTAAATCAAGCACTAGTATAGCTTCTGCTTTGTATATACACCCAGCAGGAAAAAGTGGAAATAGAGGAGAGAAGTTTTCAAAGTCTATTTTACAGCAGTATTCAAACCATGCACTAGAACTAGGTATTTTATTGCAGGGAAATGCAAGGGAAAGCATGCAAGAAAGATCTTTCCTCTCAAATTAAGTATGAAGAGCTCTACATTTGAAAGGTAGTGGAGAGGGGGGAAAAAAAGAATATTTGGGGATGATTTTTAAGAATTTTTTCAAGAAACTAAAAAGTATTTTTTGTTTTAATATTATTTTTTTAATAATATGGACCTAAAAAAATAATTTCCTGAGAATAAAATGAATAACCCTATATAGTGGAGGCACGTATTATCAATATAGATGTTATCTACACTTGACTACTATCTTGTCACTGGCCTCATTCATGTCATATGCAATTGAACTTTCTGAGTTCACTACCATTTAAACTGAACACAGTTCAAATATTGTAGAATTTTGTTTCTTCATAAGCTTAGTTTTCCATCAAAAATAATTTCTTAGGAAAATTTCTTCCCAGACCTTCTTTAGGAATATAATACATGGATAGATTCTAATTGGAGCAAAAGAACTTTTCTTTAGAGAGAATCTTGAGCTTAATTTATACCCAAATCCGCTTTCCACATGGATTAGTAATTCTTCACTAATGTCCTCATGTACATGTGATACTGAACCAGGCTTGGCACTTTATTATTGTTTAGGAGTTATAATCACATCTTTTGCTTTTTTCCTGGAAATAGATTCTTTCTACATTTGTTTCTGCTATGTGTTGAGTAAAAGTATATTGGTTTTATCATCTATAAAATTCTTAATATCTCTCCAGCTAATTGCAATCTGGTATATCACCATATAGACATTGATAAAAGAAAGCAAATACCTCTGCAATATCTGCAAGATCAAGTATCTGTTGTGTCAAGGGGTGTTTTAATCTAAATAGTTTTCTGGATTCTTGTCACTTCTATAATTCAGAGGCTAAAAGTCTGGTGATCCCATCACTGTGCTCATAGAGTTGTGGATGGTTGTATGCAAATTACTTATTTATTTCATCAATGGACAGCCTTTTGAGGGCCTCTGCAAATTAACAATACCTTGTCTTAGTTTACTGTGAATTCAATGTTGTTTTCCTTCATTTTGTCCGTCTTCTTTCAGTCTTCTATTTTCTCTCTCCCTTTCCTATTCCAAGGCAACTTCACAGTATTATTTTTCCTATGAATTAATATATTTTTGAATAGTCAATATACTATCTTGAAGTAATTTTTGTCACTTTTAAGTTCCACATTTAATAATTTTCTTTTCTGTCATTCATGTTACATTTCAAATAAATTTATTTAGGAGAGAGATGGAAGGAAAAGAGCTTTCTAAGTTTTGGGGACAAGTTACAAGCTGTCTTCTGCCCCTAGGCATAGGTCATGAATGTTCTTCACTTTATCAGGAATATAACATGATGAGTAAAGGACAAATGGTCCATGGAGTGGACATGAACATCTTCTCTGCTATGTTTAGTACAGAAGAAACAGCAGATGAACTGTCCCATTTATGCTTATTTAAACCTCTGCTTTCATGTACCACTGCTATTATTGACAAAATCTTCTTTTCTACTTTTCCAGTTAATGGAAACATCTGCCTTCAAAGATTCAGAGTATAAAACTAAAAGAGATTTAACAGTGTATGCTTCTGCATGATGCAAGCCATTATAAAGACTGTGAATTAGTGTTGTTTTGAAGTAAAGCATATGTCTTAGGAACACAGTCACTATTGATTTTAAAATTCTAGTGATGGAAAATCTACAGCAGTCCTGGGTAAGTTCCTCTCATGTTCAATTGTTCTGTTTGTTAGATACATAGGCTTTATTTCTAATCTGAATTTGTATTTGGTCTTCTAGGCACTGTAACTTGGTCTATATGTTCATTGTGTACTGAGCCAGGGCACCTTATCTCAGAAGCACATTCTGGGCAGCACATTAAGTGTTTCCACTCTGTCCACAGTAAACAGAAGGAATTCTGTGTTTCTGAAGGGAGATTCATAAGCAAGTGACTTCCCAGGACTAACTGAATTGAATCAAACATGAGGAGCTTCCAATCATCTTTATGCAAAATACTTCCAGATTTACAATGGTCATTCAGGATATGCTACATATAGTCTTTAAGTCCTATTCTTCATAAAGATGTTTGAGTATTCTCATTTTACATCTTTTCTGGATGGGCAGACTGCACAGCAATGAGAATATATGTAAGTAAATGGTACGCTTCCTTTCTTCTGTGGAAGTTGCTCCAATTTTTAGACATAAATACAACAGTTGAACAGGAGACATTTTATAATGTCATTTCTTATGGCATAGTGGGACCAGACAGAGCATCTGTCCCGTCTTAGCTGATCTGCCAGGACACAGAGGAATATAATTGTTTTACTGAATCTAATAATAAGTTATATTCTTATTTTACATATTAAAAATTAAATGAGATGGTTAGAAAGTGTCAGATTCCTACACTTATTCATGACTTGGAATCTTGGCTGCTCTGGAATCTGCCTTTAAACCTAAGTAATTATTCTATATTCATAGTGCATGTTCTTACCAAGGGGTCATCGAGGAATCCGACTTCAGTCCCTCACAAACCACTTCAGCTAGTCACTAACCTTCAAAATAGAGAAAGGTTTGCAAGAAAAGGTTAATTCTTCCTTACAGCAGGAAAAAATCATTGATTTTTTTCTTCATTTTCTTTATTCATGCCATTCTCTGAAACCACATGTAGGCCTTTAATGAACACTATGACAGGGAAAAGCTTTTGCGAACCCTCCTTAAAGAGAAAAAAACATCAATAAAAAATAAAAATATTCCAAAGAAAATGTCACCACCAAAATAGCCCTCCCCCAAAAAAAAACCACCTTACTTGCAATGTTGATTTATCAATCTGGCAAAAAAGTACATTTTTTTCCAGAGAAGACTGTGCATACTGCACATTTAACAAGATCTGGTTAATGTTAGTTTAGGGTGATTAAAGTGTTGGGATTCAGAAGTGTGAGCCTGGTAAGAATGAAAGTCAGAGATGAGACTACTTTTTGGGTAATATACCCCAGCTTATTGTTATTTTGTCAATCTCAGTGAGATTTTAAGGTCCTCAGAGAATTTTACTCCTTGGATATTTTGTCTGAAGTCAGATTATGTTTCTTATTTTTAAATGTTGCTTTCTTTGAGAATTCTAAAAACATTGATTGGAAATTCTTTTTCTACCTGGGAAAACTGGAAACAATTACCCTGGAATATTTCACATATGTTCAGGAGCTGAAAATACCTACTGGAAAAGAAAATATATGAAAAATTCATATGGACAAACCAAAAGAGAATGAATAAGTTTCCATAAGATCATAAGATCTACAGTAAATAAACTGAATTCATAGTTAAAGCGGCTTACTTCTGAGTTAGTCTGTAGCATTCTAGTAAGAAAAAGCAAAAAAAATGAACTTTTTCCTCTCTGATCACTGCAACATGAATCCACAGAAAACTGCTTTATTCCCCATAGGGGAGCATACTAAAGTTATCATATTCATCTTTCCACATAGTTACTTTCGTCATCAGTAGAAATTATTTCCTTCTCCTAAGTCTTCCTTCTCTTTTTAGTCCATCCATCTATTCCTTCTTTCACCTTTCATCCCCAGTAAATTTCTAAAGAGATTCCACAATTTTAAAGTTTAAAACTTTATAATACAGAAGGACCATGAAAAAGGTGAAGAATAGACCTTAAGCTCTTAGAATCTTTAGCTCCTCCTCTGCTGCCACATCTTATCTCTATTTTTCAAGACAGACTCTAGTACTCTTGAATAACCTCATCATTAATCATGATTTCTGCAACCCTGCCTCCCCAGCGCTCCATGACAGAGCTGTCCAGTGAGACTGGAAGCTTGTTCCCAAGCCAACCAAGCAATTTGCTTGGTCATGTGAAATGATGAACCACTGACAATTAGAACATAAATTCAGACCTGTTGTGGTTGAGGAATGGAATTCTCCAATGCAGTGCTCCTACTAAAACCACACACTGCTTGCTCCACCCTCCCTTCTTCCCCTCACCCTGTGGCAAACTGAAGAAGAAAATTGAAGGCACAAAAGGCAAAGATCGCGGGTTGAGAGATGAAAAATTACTGGAAATAATAAGATGAACTTCAAGCTCCCCTGCCTATCCAAACCATTCAATGATTTTATGATTTTATAAATCTAAAGAGAAAATCACACTAGGTTTTATATCTCTTAATTCCTTCTAAGACAAAATAATATTACTATGGGATTGGAATAACCCACTGTGGTAATTTTCTCTTAATTTTTCCATTTTAATTCCCTAGACAGATCTATAACAGACCAGGATTTACTTCATGATTGTTAACCTTTAACTGTTTAACTGGTAACTTTCCTTTTATCCCAGTTTTCTGATCACATAGAGGAGCAACACAGATGAGCTACAAAGATGAGTTAGGAGCAAGTCGAACAGAATGGAAATATCATGGTGAAAAAACCTCTCCTGAGAAAATGAACCAGTCTGAGAATTTTGACTGAGGAACTTGTACGTAACAGTAACTAGCAGAGTTATTTTGTCTTAGAATCTTTGCCTGAACTATATTATCTGGACATATTTCCTTAGGTCAGCATTAGCTCAGGTATCTTTAAATCAAAATGTGTAGTGTAGCAACACGGTAGATTCAACAGTTACAAAGTGAATACAGATTTTTTTTCTAATAGAGTCACCATTACATTACTCAAATGCTGAGACATTTTATCCCAAGTTCATTCCACATCAAACTCTTATGGATGAAGTATAATCCCCAGAAAGTACTGGTTTGTAATAGAAATGCTGACAGGCCCTTAGCTATAGAAGCTCTACCAGCTTTGCTATTCTACAAGGTCCCTAACTGAATTTTTATTCTCTAATTCAATGAGAGGATTTTGCTTCCAAATCACTTTTAAAATCCTCCAGCTGTGCTATTTCTTAGTTTATGATAGCTACATTACTTTTCAATTAAATTATTCCAATGTTCTTATATTTTCTATATTAAATTGTAGTTATATCTACACATTTCAAATATGCTGGAATCTGCCCACCTTTCTCATTTTGCCTTATAAGCACCCAAGTGTAGGAGTTTCGTGGCATATTTAAAGCCAGTGGTGACATAAGCTTTAAAGTTTCTGGTTTATTTTATCACTCTCTCCCCAAAAAACTTAGTTGTGTTCTCTCAGGGGTAACAGCAGCAAATAAACTAGGATCCATCTTTAAGAATGAGGCAAGAAAGACAGGGGATTTGGGTCACAGTATGTTGTTGACATCTTCCTATAATGGCTTCAAATATATGTGTTAATTTTATACATGCCACCTCTGCTAAGAACTGTGGTCATTTGAGATATTGTTGCCTGAGGAGAGGTGTCTAATGTTCTTATTCAAGCGTGATGAAGTTGTCCAGTGGTCCCCCAGAGGCTGGTCAAGCAGGACACAACATTGTACTGTAAATTCCAGACAGGATCTCAGGGCATGCTAAATGACACTAGAGAGCCAATTTGCCAATGATGCCACTTATCAGTGTCCTGGGGCTACCTTTCATGAATAGATTTGTGTCTCTGTGGAGCAAGCCTGGAGCAAGCCTGAAGCCAGACCCAGAGCAAAGGCCACACGTGCTGTAGAGCCCAGTGCTCACTAGCACGCCAACAGAACTATTTGGAGAAGTTCTCTACAGTCAATCTTCAGGCTGTCCACAGGGCAGACATATGGGCAGAAGGTAAACAATATGTAGATCATGGAGTGCCTGCAGCCAATCTGCAGCAGAGAAAGAAAAACCCATTGACAAAATCCCAAAGCTTTTTTAGGCAGATGGATTTCCAGCTTGTTCACTGTCCTTCTGGCAATGTTTCCTTAAGAGAATGTTCTGATGACAATGTGCTTTGTAGAGGTAGGTTGTCACACTGAAGATTGGGAGCACACCACTGTCATTTTAATTTGAAATGAAGCTTGATCTGCTCCTTTGTCTTGTGATATCAGGACAGCTGTGTCTCAGAGCATGATGGTTAGTAGTATATTTTAGGGGAGTATGTGGAGTTAGATTTTAGGAGTCTAAGCAGTTTGAGGAGATTTTTGACATCATCCCTTTAGATTTAGCTACTCATTTTACATATAAATTTAATTTGAAGTATATAGGTGATATTTTGGCTTTCAGTTTATATCATAAGCTAAAATTATGGGGAATATACTGCTATGTAAGCAAAATATATGCCAGAGTTTAGAATCAAGGTTGTGTTCTTAAATTTAATTTTGGTGGTTTAAAGCAAGATTTATCTTCTTAGTTTAAGGGAGGGAGGATTTACTCAGAGATTAAAATGCTTACTATAAAATGTCTGTATATAGATTTCTAGGGGGATGCTAAGGGCAGGATTCAGCTTCTTGAACCTGTGTGTCCATTTTTATATTCCATCAAGGAATATATTATTTGGCCTCTAGCTGTCAAAACAGAATGTTGGGGCAGTTTTGTAACTCATGTGTCAGAAATGCCAGCTCAGTGACCTTGGGGCATCTCAACCAATAAATTACCTCTTACTTATCTCCTAGGCCTAAGACAAATCTCTCTTCTGGCTTTACTGATTTCGTGGTGTGAAATCACACGTGAGGTAATGATGAGATTCTTGAGGTTGACTTGGGCAGAGCCAGGAGTTGGACTCAATGATCCTTGTGAGCCCCTTCCAAACTCAGGATACTCTATAATTCTGTGGTTTACTAGAGTTCAAACTTCTAGTGCTTTTTGATGCTGAATTGTGGTAGACACAAATGTAGATATTTCAGTGTCAGACAAAATCCTGCTCCAAGGATTCACAGTGTCTTTAATATGAGATCCTTGTGCTGGGACCTAATGATGTAGATACATATTTAAAGCAGAGAAGAATCATCATTTCTAGAGGGTAACTCACTAACTTAGTGTAGTAGGTTTTGTTGCTGTGGGACACACAAGGACACACACGGACACTTTCTCTTGAGAAAGCTGAGAACTATATTTATTAAACATTTGACTCTACATTTTATAGTATTTTTACACAGACCAGGGATTGCAGTAGAAGGCTGACACTTCTCACATCCTGTTGGTCAAGAGAACTGTCCATCAGTTGTTCTCCACACAAGAGAAAGTATGAACAACAACTTCGTTTTATCAAACAGACTTTTGATAAGGACACTCTTGAGCGTGAGAAAGAAGTTAGCTACTGTGAAAACAGCAAGTTAGAAAGTGCATCAGGAAAACCTGAGAAATCAGGGTGACAGGATTTGCCTTGGTTGGATGCCAGGGGCCCACAAAGCTGCTCTATTGTAACAAGATGGGGCAGAAAATGAGAAGGAAAAAAATTGTAGGACAAGATAAAATCAGCTTAATAAAACATAAATAAAGGCATAATGTGAAAGCAAAGGAAAACAAAAGATTTATTCTCTATCTCCCATCAGCAGGTGATGTCTAACCACTTGCTAGCAAGCTGGGCTTCAGTGCATGTAGTGGTTGCTCCAGAGGAAAAGCATCATATTGGCAAACGTCCTCCCTCCTCCTCCTCCTTTTCTCTTAGACATGACTGTGAATACACATCCTATGGTATGGAATATCCTTTTGGTCAGTTTGGGCCAGCTGTCCTGCCTGTGTCCCCTTCCAAGATCTTGCTCACCCCCAACTCCCTGGTGTGGGGGGACAGCCTTGATTCTGTGCCTTGAAGCTGTGCCAGAACTCATCAGCAGCAGCCAGAAGGCTGGTGTGTTATCAACACCTTTCTAGCTAACACAAACACACCAATACAAACCACAGCACTGTGAGGGTTGCCATGGGGAAAATTAACTCCATCACCACCAGACACAATATATTTAGCAGTCTATTTTAAGAGTGAAATGTCTCCACTGAATATTTCCTGAACAGCTTAGAAATTGAAGTCTTCAAGGTAGCTAAGATTAAGGTGAGCTGTTTCCTACCCTGCTTTACTTCTAAATCAGTCCTTTGGAATTACAAGAAAAATAAGTGTTCTGAATGTGGCTCCAAATTTACTTTTATAATTACCAAGGAGTCAAAATTCTCACAAATGGCTCATTTCAGAGATGGGGCATTACAAAGAGTCAAACCTTGGAAGCTTTGAAACAGCCCCTAATCAAAGCAAATGGTATGTGCATAGTGTGATGTAATCATAGTGCTGACACTATCTTTGGGCTCCTGCCATAATCTATGCAGTTTCTGAAGCTCAAATCAACACAGCAAGATGAATACAATAATGGAAGATATTATATTATGTAGTGTAATATTGAGCATAACTGTACAAAAAACATATTAAGCATTAGACAACCACATTTAGCTTAAAGCACAGGATATGGGGCATAGGATATCCTTCACCTTGCTTCCTGTTTTTACTAAGTCTTAGTATCCTGATCTGTTTGCTGCCTATCTCTTTGCAAACAGACACAGAGATGGCCCCCACCATCTCCAGTGTTTTTATAGCTTTTCCATAGGTGGACTGACAGTATGTCTGCTTGCTACATTTTCTTGAACACCCTGGATGATTCCAGAACTGAGTGATTCAGCTAAACTTTATCAGGGGAAACTTTATGGAATGTGTGGAAAGGGAGAAGATACACCTCTCATTTCACTGTGTCCTTTGTCTGATAGAAGCATTAGTCCATAATAACAGTGAATTTTCTGATAACATCAGTGATCTTTTCCCTGAAGGCCTTACACAGCTGAGTATATTAAACACACTCTAACAAATACAGTAACTTTCTTCCTTCATCCATCTTGTCTTCTCTAGAGGGATTTTTTTTTCACTTTAATATGTTGCTCACCTTGTTACCACTCATCTTTTCGGTTATTTCCTCTGTGGTTTCAGACATTTTATGCATGGCTGCTTACGTCTTGTTTTCAGATTCTTTCTGCCTAGGCCTGGAATAATTTTTGTCTATTCAATACTACACTCCATTTCCCATATTTAAAAGTTTGAATTCATTTTTGCAGTATCTTCCCACCTACTTTCCAATACTGCCTAGGCTTAAACATTGAGGGAATCGTACTAGGAGTGAGATGCAGAGAAAGAATTTAGTGAAGATAAGAGAAGTGATGCAGTCATATTAAAAATATAGTGTGGGGGAGGTTCACTCCTCCAGTACAGTTAATGATGTCTGGATCATCCTGACTCAAAGCCCAGTGAAATAATCTGAATTCAGCATACCTTTTTGAAATTTCAGTCTCTTTAAAACCATATTTCCAGAACTGAAGAACAATGAAATGTCATAAAGTGAATATTAAGATGATGATGTATCATAAACTGTCTCACAAAGAGGACATAAGGGACTTTAACAGCTAACAGCAATTTCCCACTCTAAGGCCCTCACATTACAAGGAAATTTGAACCCTCTGAACATCTGTGGGGAGACAACCCAGAACTGGGCAGATGGCTTAGGAGGCTCCTAGATCACACCAGGGACAGTTTCCTTACATGGATGCTTGAGCCAGGGATAATGCTGAACCTGAGCCAGTGCTCACACACAACCATGGGGACAATGGTCATGGGCAAGAGACTCAAACTGAGTTTAAATCAAGATGGAGGTGGGAGGCTGGGGAGCAACACTGGGATTCTGGCCTCTAGAAGAGAAGGCTTCAGCCTGTGTAGGGAATAGAAGGACTGCGAATTTTATCAGAAGATTAAAATGTAATTTATTTTTTTTCTTTGCTTAATTGTGAGCTGGTGCACTGCAAGGGAGTATAGAAAAGATGAAGAAAACCCAAGGAAAAAAGAATATACAGTAGAAGAGGGACATAAAAGCCCATTCCAGTAGAGGAGTTGGATTAGTGTCCCCTCTCTTAGCCTTTTCTTCTACTGCAACTCTATTAGAGATCACTGTAAGTGGAATCAGACAGATTAATGTGGAAAGGGAACCACTAAACAGAGGGCTCACAGTCCAAGAAAAGGCAGGTAAGGTGGAAAACAGGGAACTTTTATCATGCCAGACAAGGGCATGCACTTAGAATCTTAATATCACTTTGGTTAGAAAAGACCTCTAAGATCACTGAATCCAACCCTTAACCCAGCACTGCCAAGTCCAGCACTCGTCCTCTAAATTCTGATATAAGTTCTAGTTTATTACATATTTTCATTAATGAGAATCTGTCCACTGGCTTCAGTGGCTTTGCTTTCAGATCCCTG
The DNA here is from genome assembly GCA_013397245.1 of Thryothorus ludovicianus. NCBI lineage: Eukaryota > Metazoa > Chordata > Aves > Passeriformes > Certhiidae > Thryothorus > Thryothorus ludovicianus. The sequence goes on from VZTB01017981.1 coordinate 161,668, forward strand.
TATGTCCAAGGGTTATACATACTAAGGCAGGAAATGAGCAATCAGTCAACACAATTTTTTGAAATCCTATTATCCCAGCAAGATGCATTTGCCCAGACAGGTTTTGATCTCTATTTCCAAATGTCTTACCTGCACCTTTTCAGTTCATTTTTTCTTCCACATTTTGCACAGTCCTATGACAAAGCTCTTAAGAAGTCTGGAATTAACTAGGTATGAGTAAAAGAAACAGTGTCCATTATTCTATTACAAAGTTATTCTAACAGCCAATATTCTATTAGGAAAAAACTCTTTAATTCCTGCAAATTAAAAAGATTAATCAAGTTTTAGCACATCACCTGCACCATTTGCCTTAAACACTATGAAAATCTTTTGTGTAATCTACTGAACATAGAGCCAAGTTAGTTAAAAGGAATTTTTGTTTCTGATATCACATAATCATATTTAGGAAATTTGAATCTGCAGGTCTAAGATTTTCCACTGCTGTGATTCACAAACAGATTGACCAGGACATAACTCTCTTCTATAATAATTACTATCTTACCATAAAGACTATTCTGCATCAAAGGTTATTGCTTAAAAAATATTTCTAAGGGGCACAGGGGAAAGTTGGAAATGTGTAATCCCTCGTTTTCATGAAGACAAATTGCATTTTAAAATTCTTCTAATGAAGCAGCATTCATCAGTCCTCCTTCATGTATTTTTTCAGAGTGAGTTCCAGTGCACAGATAAGAAGATTAATGTCTCTGAACTTTCCACCACTTTCTCTGTCATTATAGTAGTACCTCAATGAGATGAATTAAATCAACAGAGTTACTGAGTCCAGAAACACTTTTACCAGTTATGATATTTGCCCCTTCTGCCTTTCTATTATAGATCAGGAAAGAGAAAATAAAGCTGTTGTGAATCTGATTTGAACACTAAATGTCATTTCAATGACTAAAGACTCTTAATAAGCACAATGAATAGGCCAAAAATTTATTATTATAACAAATTCTTCCAAGTTCATATGTGGGTGTGATTATGGAAGTGTATATGAATATATGCATCCAACAGACAAGTATTTTTTAAAATGTTTAAAGAGTTTGTGTGTTACTTATTTTAAATCACAGATTTTTCAAGGGATTTATCCTCAGAATCCATAATCAGCAGCACTTGGGTACTGACCACCTCATCACAAACATCCTCTCTTTACATCTCTCTTTTTATATGACCTCAGAGCACTGAGCTCCCAGGTTTTCTATTCAGACCACAAAAATGACAGGATTACAGGTTTCACCTGTAAAGAGCTGGAATGCACTCACTTGTTCTGTTTAACTTCTCCTGCCACATGCATTCACACAGTGGTGAATAAAGCTGGTTGAGAAAAAAGGGCTATCCAGAGTTGGTAAAGGTAGAAGAATTTGGTAAAGGTACCTACCAGAAGTAAGGTTGATGGAAAGAGCTTGTAAAGAAGAATATTGGGTTAAAACTGTTTCCTGGCACACAAGAGGTTTTTAATTAGAAGCTAAATGATGTATCATACAATAAGACATCAGAAAATAAAAATAAAAATCAAATGATTTGTCAGTAAAACCCAAATCAATGTAATTGCAATCATACTTCATATATAGGATGTTTATAAAAAAAAAAAACTGTAACAATTTTTTTTTTTCGGATCAAGATATTTTGCAGAATTTGTCAAATAATTTTAAATAGTACATATAGTTGAGAAAATCAAAACCAAGAGTACCTGGATAGACAACCTGGGATAGACAACCAAAATGCAGGGAACAAAACTTAATAGTGTGTGTAGACAAAATCTGTGGCTAAATCTTCCCATCCCTCATACAAGGAATTACTCCAAACATTCTTAGCAATACTGTGAGGGTCAATCAGTGAAAATTCAAGGTGATAACACAGAAAGCAGATAATTAGTCAGAATCAAACCTGTGGTTTTTAATATATGTGTATGTATTATGTACATATATTTACATATGTATATACACACATATGTATATATATACAGATAATACACACACACACAAACACATAAATGAATCCGGGCTCCAGCACAGTGTACCAGAACTATCAGTGATGTATTACAGGATGGCTTTTTATCTACTGCTTCTTTTACTGGAAACAGAAGTTTGACATGCTTATTATTCCAAGGAAACATTCACATTTCACAAAATGCTGACACATCCTTTTAATATCTTTTTTAGAAGTAGTTTAAATTCATTTATTTTTGCACGACAAACTAGGAGTCAGGCTTACTTTCCTTTTCGTACAACTGAATGAGTCAGGTTATGACTGGCCTTCAGGTGACAGAGATAATCTTTATTGCAACTTTAAGAATATAAAAAATCCTCTTTTTTAAAGCATTTATTAATACATAAATCCAAATTCACAGCAAAATATTCTTTCATATTTTTATTGTGCAATAGTTCAAGACAGACAGCAAAAACTAATTGATTTTCTTTATCATTTTTTATACTAGCAGAGCTGTTAATGAACCAAAACTTAACACATGCTGAAAAAATTCAGACTTGTGTTCAAAAATGCATAAATTATATATATATATAAATATATGCCCATTTATAGACATCCAGTGAATTCTTAATAACTTCATCAAACTTGCTCATAGACATAGATGTTACTAATTGTATTTTGGATTATTTACCTCATAAAGAAACACAAGTCATAAAGAACAATATTATAAAAAATGTGAGAATTTCACTATGATCCTGTTTCAGGCCTTGAGTTAGAAAGAAGTGTTTCCTTTGTAAAGTTTGGTAAACCCAAACTAAACATATGATGCTTGCCACAGAGAACTCCTTTTCTACATGGGAAACAATGGACAGATAAATATATTTGTAGGAAGCAAGATGAGTGGAAAGAAATGTTCTCTACTCTGATGTACAGCAGCTGAAAGGGTTGTAACAGCCAAATTTTCTTCTTCTTTTTTGTTTGGTAGCTATTTTGATAGCCTGACTAAAAGAAGGTCTTAATGAGACAACTCCATGTTGTTTAAGGAATTCTTCCAACCTTAAAAGACAATAAGAAGGGAAACATTTAAGTGTTTGAAGTCTGGAGTTTGGTGTATAATACATGGCCCAGATGTTGTCTTTAAAAAAGTGGTGAAGGGTTAGAGAGGGTGCAGTCCCCTAAATATCCAAAAATCCAGAGCAATCTATCCTTCCCCTTCCATAACCATGATAGAAAGGACAAATGGTTGGCTTAAATTACAGGCAATAAATATCTGTTTTCTGATATGAAGATATTAAAGGATGAAGAAAATTTTCAGGCAAGCTCTTAGTTCTTGCACTCTGGAGGTCTTTCAAACAGGCTGAACCAGTCAGAGGACTTAAGTCTGGGGATTGTTTGACAGAAGTGATTGATAGACTGAAAATACAAGAGTCTTGGAAGCAAACACCACTAGCTCGTTTTTTGATGTATCTGAGGAGGGGTGGTGAAGGGTTAGAGAGGAAGTTTTAGCATGATCTCACCCACGTGATTGGAAAATGCTTTTGTAGCAGAGCAAGCTGTAAGCAGGGTAAGATTTTTCTCACTAGGGGGAGGGAAAGGCTGTTTAAAGAGTTAACACAAATAATCACTCCAACTATATGTGGATGTTACGTTTTGTTTTGGGATACCTGTATTAAAATAAAGGTCTACAAAAATAATGTATCTACTAGTCAGCTGCTCATCAAACTTATTTCTGGGCACCATCATTTGTGTTTGTTTAAAAAAATATTGAAACTCAGAGAAATTCTTTGCATGGATTAGGCAGTAGGCCAGACTAAATGATCAGATTCCTCCTGACATTAAAATTAATAAATCCTGAAGCATGTAAATATATATTCAATTTACAAAATAAGCCAAATATTCTAGTTTACAAGAAGCAAATGCAAGTATGTGATGCATAGGGTTAAGTCTCATATATTGCAGTATAAATATATAACATATACACCAGTACAATATAACTGAAAAACAATGTTAAAGTACAGAAATTTGTTGCCTAAATTTCAATTTGTCCTCTCCCTGATAAATACATTTTACCTGCAAAACCTGTGAGATAAAAGCATGCACCTAACTAGAACAAAAGCTCATGAAGATTACAAAAAGCAAGAGAAACATGTCATTATTCTTCAAAAATATCATTTGTCAAAGTATGAAATGCTGTAAAACCAAGACATTTCTCTTAAATGTCTTGGATATGCATATGTTTCTAAGTTGGAGTTTTGTCATTTACTACTGGAAGTGGGATTCATCTCACCTTAATATTATATCTGTAGTGCAAACCTCCATACACTCAATTAGTTCTGCACACTGTCCTTGTAGTCTGAGAGAAATGAGCACTGCTAGATCATAATTCGTTTCCTCCTCCTTCATACATCTAAATAGGTCAAGACAAATTAATACCTAGAAAGGCCCATTTCTCTGTGTAGATTATAAAATGAGTCTGGCCTGGCTGGCTGAAACACAGACGTCTCTGCAGTCATGGAAGTTCCCTTCAATGACTGAGCTGTCAAGGAAAGAAGGAAGTGAAAAGGATTTGCAGGATCTGACAAAGATTTACTACAGTTTTCTGAGTATTAGCTATCTGTGAAGATAATGAGCTTTTATTTTCCTTGCCACATTTGCTATTGTTGTCTTTGTAGACCTATTGGGATAATGAGCAGTGAACAGAAAGTGTGTGGTAAGTGGATTCAGAATCTGCAAGTAATATGCAAAGAACCAAAATCTTACTAACAGAAATAAAAGAGCAGGATCTCAAACTGTGTGGGAAAACTATAAAATATGTTAATGAGCATGTCTGGGCTATGTAGATTCACCTATCAAAAACAGATATAAAACAAGAAGATGAGTTAGAATAGAATGTTAAAAGCTAAGACAAAAGTATCATGACGTCTCTAAAAGACAATCTCTGAATTCACTGAGTTGCTAGTTCTAACCATGATGTTTCAACATATACAAATCTAATACTTAGAAATAATTATATTATCTTGGTATGTTTGCTATATCATGGTTGTCATACAAATATAACTTTAAAAATTCATCTTTGATAACAGAAAACTGTTGTGGAATAATATTTGAGGAGCATAAAGTGAAGATATGCAGGCAAAATATATCCAAACAGAGAACAAATAGAAGGACAAAGATAAAGTGTAAGAACTAAAACATTATCATAATAATCCCATCATAATATATAACACAGAGTCACTAAGGAGACAGAAAAGGCTTGAAAAAGCATGGTAATAAACCACATCTGATTCACAATTGGTATCGGGTAGGAAAAAAAGTAAAAGCAACTACAGACGAGAAAAAATAAAGAGCAACAAAAAGGAAACAAACAGTACTGAATTAGCTGTAAAATAATTTATTACATTACACAGTACAATAATTAGTCATCTATTTGACTTAAGTTATATAATTATAGAATCATTGAAGTTGGAATGGAAAATATCTTTAGCACCACCAAGTCCAGTCATTAACCTATCACTAGCAAATATATCCCTAAACCATGCCCTTAAGTGCATGTTTTAAATATCTCCAGGGATTTTGACACAATTTGCCAGGGCAACCTGTTCCAGTGTTTGACAACCCCTCACAGGTAAGGAAATTTTTTCTGAAATCCAACCGAAACCTCCTCTGGCCCATCTTAAAAGCACTTCCTCTTGTCCTGTCACTAGCTGACTGGAAAGAGAGACCAACACTCATCTTGATAAAACCTCCTTTCAAGTAGTTGTAGAGAGCAACATCTTCCCTTGAGCCTCCTTTTCTTCAGGCCGAACACTCCCAGCTCCCTCAGCTGCTCCTTGTAAGACCCTTCACCAGCTCCATTGTCCTTCACTGGATTCACTCATCACCTCAATATTTTTCTCATTGTGAGGGGCCAAAGTTGGACACAGCACTTAAGGCGTGGCCTCACCAGCCCAGGGGTCACTTCTCTGGTCCTGCTGGTCACTCTGTTTTTAATACAGCCCAGGTGCCTTTGGCCTTCTTGCCCACCTGGACACACCTGGCTCATCTGCTGTCACCAGCACCCCCAGGTCCTTTTTCACTGGGAGCTTTCCAGCCACTCTGACCCAGCCTGTGGCACTGCAGGGGATGTTGTGACCCAAGCGCAGGACTCAGCCCTTGTCTTTGTTGAATCTCAAACAGTTGGCCTTGGCCCATGGATCCAGCCTGTCCAGATCCCTCTGCAGAGCCTTCCCACTCCCCAGCAGATCAACACTCCAGCCCAGTTTGGTGTCATCTGGGAACTGCCTGAGAGTGACCTCCATCTCCCCATCCACACCTCTGATAAAGATATTAAACACAACTGGCCCCACTACTGAGCTCATCAGACCACTAACCACTTCCTCCTGGATTGCAGGGGGTCTATTCTGCCTGTATTGATTTCAACCCATGAGTTTTAATTTTTTTCCAATCTTCTCCTCCATTATACTCTGTGGGAGGGAATAGGCAGCTGTGTGGTGTTTAGGAACTAATCAAGAATGAAGCCTTTAAAAAGGAGCATGACCATTTCTGACTGGGGATATGAGACATTATACAGAAAGGGAAAAAAGGGAAAATTAAAATCAGTTTTAAACAGATAATCACAATATAGAGGGATAAAACTACAAAGCTTGAGCTTCCTGTTGTGAAAGCTTGAAATTGAGAACAAATAAGCAGAGTAGTCTACAGTTTGTATTTGTTGTTTAGAAAAGTAATCAATAAACAACAATTGTCCTTAAAACATCATCATGGATATTACTCGAAATACCTATTAGGACAATTCTAAGCTACCCAATTGAGTCACAGAGTGCTCTCTTATCTCAGTATTCTGCTTCAGGGATCTGTCAGGCTCCAAACCTGATTCTGAACATAAATTCATAAAAAACATAGATTTATCACTCCACTTATTTTAACTAATCTCTATTAATAGAAAAAAAATCATAAACCATGTCTAAAAAAAATCAAAATAATAGTGATTAATACCAAATTTTCAAGTAACCTAAATATCAGACCTATTCCAACATATTAAAATTATTAAGTCATTCAAGTGTTACATTATCATTGAGAAGACAGAAACCCTATTTTGCTATCAACCATAAAAGTGATTGAAAGTTGTCAGTCTCAATTCTGAATAATATATATTTATAGCATTTCCAGCAAAATGTCTGGCTGCATGAGGGTCATATCACAGCCAAGTTTAAACCAATGCCAAATTAGGCAGCCTGCCCAAATTATAGCTCCTCATGTTGTGCAGGTCCTGTGTTATACAAAGAAAGATATTTTAGCTGATTGTAGAATTCTTGCTGGCTTGAAAATCTACAGATCTAAGATAATACTTCATCTCTTCCCTGTCAGACTAGGGTTTCAGTAAAACATTCCAATACAAACATCCCAAGGTGACACAGATTGCTACATTTCAAATTCACATGACAAATTTAGGTGAAAACAACATGAGCTCTCAAGATTAAGCGTACAACTTCCAACCCATGAAATATATGCATGTGTGATCTTTTAGACAGCAAAGTTGTTTACCCAGGGGCTGTTTTAAGAATTTGAGGGACTATCCTGTCAGCACTGTTTTCAGATAAATTCTATAAGAAATAAAAATTCCCATGCGTACTCCTATCATCAATCACTTGTTGCATCAAGGCAAGAACGTTGCTTGAGTGGTTATCCAGTTAAGTTAGAGGGGAAACAAGCCAGAAACAATATTCACCAATATGGTTATTATGACAAGGGGCTATTAATAAGATTACACTCTGGTTTCACTGATTTTTGTTTATAAGGGGTTTAGAAGTTCTCTGGCTTAGGGAGGTTTAGTTTTGCACAGCTGTCAAATATTAGATGTTGAATGCTCAAGGATTTTTTGTTGATATCAGTGTTGATAGCACCTCCACAAGATTGAATGGGGCACCAGGGAATGCCCTTTCTCAGGTGTGCTGTCATAGTTTGAGGTTTATTGACTCTGTCATAGACATTGTATTCAGACAGCTTCAGTTTCTCCTCTTCTTTCCGCTTTGGGTGGCAGAGGTTTAAAGGAAGCTCTTCTCATAGAATGTAAGTTTATAGTCATGAGCAAATGGAGTTCTTGTCCTCATGTAAGAGATAAAAATTCCTCAGTCCAATAACTAGGAACTTGGAAATTCCACAAATCCAGATGTAAACACAGTAATTGACCTGGAAGTAGTAAATACCTAACCAGAAGATGATTTTTTAAAAAATAGTATCAGAAAAACTGAAATTAAATTATCCAGAAAAAAATAGTCAAATTTTTTGAGAGAGATAATTCCTGCTTTGCTCTTACTTTAGATCTATTTTTTTATTTGAGTATTTGATCTCTCAACTTCATGTTTCAAAAAGTAAAGCTTAAATCTACCAGAAGGTTTGGATTTTAACTAGACCAAAATTTTTTTTTGCTGCCTGAGAGTAAGAAATTGGATTGACAACTTTTGTGTGTAGACTTACCTACCTGATGGTATAAGGTATGTGTTGTAATTCTTATTATGATTCTGGGTAAAAAAAGATTATTGGATTAGGTTCATCTTCCACTTTTATGCATGCAAAATAGGAGCAAGTCAAATTAACCAAAGTTATACAGGATTTAATATCACAGTGAATTATATCAGAATTTGTAAGAATCAAATAGGACATCCCCATCCAACTTACTAGAAAAATTCGAAGAGATGATACCAGCTAAACCCATTGTTCTTAAAACTCCAAAATCCTAATTGTCCTATTAAGTAGGGAGGTAAATTCCAAATATGGATAATTTCCTTTTTATTACTTTTTAAGCTGATGAATAACTTTTCATTTCTATAAAGCCAAATAGATGGTTGATCTAATTTAAGACTTATAAATTATATAAGTTAAATATAATGTAATTACAGTATCTAAGTCTAATAGACTGATGATCTTTAAGATTCAAAGGGTTGTTCAGTTCAGCACTCTGTGGATGATTAATTTTCAGTGGTTTTCTGTCTAAAGTTGTGAATTATTTAATACAAAGTTGCCATATGGATCACTAGTCTTAATAGGCAGTAAAGCAGCGATTTACCAACACCTCTTTAAAGGAGAACAAAAATTATGGCACTTTAATGAAAGTTGTAATTATTTTTTTTAATGTAAAGAGTTACAGCTCCTATTCAAAAAATCAGATAAAAAACAATAACAACACAGATTTCCACCCCATCATCCCCCAAAGTGCTCATAATTTTTTCAAAAAGGCAGAGAGAAGCTATTCTATTTTCTTTTAAACATCACACTTTAAGGTATTTGACTATATCATCACTTGTTATCATCAGGATTCTTGACCCTAGAGAGGAAAAAATATAAAGTAAAAAAGGAAACATTTTTCTACAAAACACATTCTGTTGATTTGCTAATGACTTCCCTTGGAGGACAGGAGAATCACTTTTTGAATCTGAGGTAGATTAGTTTCATTAACAACTCTAAACAAAATCCTTGAAATGATGCCATTAGCTGTACAGCAATAAGAACGACATACTTGTCCTTTGACCCATCAATCTGAAACAAATGGTATCCTATGAATGTTTTAAATACACAAATATGTGACTAGGTCATTCAAAAATGTACCTTCCAGGATTGTTTTGGTCAGATGAATATAAACAGCTGGTAATATGTCAAAACAAAAAAAGTTAAAACACCACTTCTTACTAATCCTTCCTCAGAGCCCTTGACCAGACAAAATTAAACTAGAGTTTTGTCTTTATCAGTCATTCAAAATAAAACATCTCACCATATGAGTTGATCTTGTCTATTCTGTAAGAGTATTTTGATAATTCTAAGTTTTTTCAGCGGATTTCCTGTTTTGGATTGGTTTGTTTGCCTTTTTTTCCATAAAATAATAGCTTAAAAAGCTCAGTAAGATCACAATAAAAAATGCCCAAACTGCTCAGGGACACTGTACAGCAAGAGAGTGTCATTCTTCATTCTTATTTAGCAAAAAGATCATACTCATTTAAAAGAAAAAGTACTCACATATACTTTTGGGGAGGTCAAACAGTGCTACTAGCAGGTATCATTGTTCAAAAATTGCAAAATCTGAATTATAAAACTCAGTAGCTGTAACTCTCCCAGAAGGCAATATTGTGAAGGTTTTCTGCCCAAGGTAGGGGGGTTGAAACCAGATGATCTTTGAGGTCCCTTCCAACCCAAACCATTCTGCAAAGTTATGAATCCATGGCTGCAATACTTTTACAGTGGCCAAAACTTGTGCTTCTGACTTTGGAATTGGGTGCTAAGAAGTTGGGTACATGAAGGACCCAACTTGATACAGCCAGTGGAGTAAGCCAAAAATCACTCTGTACCACTAACAGTAACAGAAGGGGAAATTAATTCAAAAACAAGCTTGCAAAGGAGCTTCTAGTTTTGGTATAGTGGATAAGTTTTATAAAGATATCTCTTCCCAGCCCTTGAAATTCTTCTTAAGATGTGAGTTTTAGTTTATTCTCCTTACTTTTTTCTTTTCATGATTAAAAGGATCAAAAGCAGGTATCTTCCACAAAAATATCTAAAGAAAACATATTGTCTTACATTTGCTCAGCACTTTTCCTCTGTTTCTTGGCTAAAAGATGTTGACTCCAAGGGAATACATATAATAGTGCTCAAAGTACTTAAAATCTCCAATTGTCCTGCCAGCCTTGAAAATGCTGAAGTCTTCAAAAACTCTCAAAAAAAACCACTCTCTGAGTTTCTGAAAAGAATGTATTGTTCACTTGTCACTTGTTGAACATCTATAACACAGCAGACTATTGAAGGTTATCTCCTCAGTTACTGGAGACTTACATAATTAACGCAAATAAATTGTCCTGTACCCATTCCCCAAATATTAAGGTGTAAAGATGGAGGAAAAGCATATTAACTAAGCGTGCTGCACCCATGTAGAGGCCCGGTATAGAGTTTCTCAAGCTACATCTGCGTTAGTTATTTGAGCTAGTCAGGGACTACTTGGGCTGGGTACCCAATTTCAGTTTAATTCCCAGGAAACTGACAGAGTTTGGAGTATACAATGAAAAAACATGACAAAATCAAAAGGACTTGGATTGCTTCAGATGCCACAGAATTCTATTCTCTTCTGCTCTGATTTTCCCAGTGGTCCTCCAGTTTCTTTAAAATGTGTGAAAGATCACTTAGAAGACCAGGATCTCAGCTTGCAGTACCTTTTCCATACCTCTTCCTGCTCATCACTTTAATTGCTGTTCCTCCAGCTCTCACTTGCCTTCTGTCTTCTTTTTAAGCCTCTGAAACCAATCACCTCTCCTTATAATTTTGAGTCCCTTTTAAATAATGACCTCCTTATCAGCCTCAGCATTATCAAAATCTGTTTCAGCTTTCCCATTTCTGGTTACCTTCCCCATGGATAGAAGAGGTTATATGATTAGGAGGACATTCAAGGACAATCAGATCCAAAAATAAAAACTCCATATTTTTTAAAAATTTGTTTCAGGTAAGAATCAATTGCCACTCAAGAGAATTACTATGCTGCATGATATCCAAAGAATCAACATATTATTTAAAACCAGGTCACCTAAATGACCTATTACAACCTCATCTCTAACTTGTCTGTTTTCATAACATGAAACTGTAGATTAAGGAATACAAACATAGACAATGTAACATCCTGGATAGGAATATCAGCCCACAATACTGACAATAGTTTTTTGCTTTTCCCAAATATTTATTCTGTGTCATATAGACTGCAAGAATTAACTTTAGTACTGTTTTCTCTGTCCAACTTACTGCTTTAAATATTTATATTACAAGCCCACAGCACTCATGACCATTTTAAGTTCACCAAAGGGTTAACAGCTGAATTGGTATGAAAGACATTTCCTGAGGAAGTTTCTATGGGCAAATTTGAAATAGGTTCATCGAGTTTTTCTACTGTTTGGTACGTGTTATCTAAAATAAATATTGAAAACTGTTTCTCTAAATTAAAAAAAAAAATATGCCAAAATATTCAAATTCAATCTAAAATAAAAACTATTATTATGCTTCTTTTTCAAAGTAATTTTAAAAAAGTTTTTGATCTTATCTAGTTTTTTAACATTTTGACCTTGAGAAATTTATGGTATTAAAGTAAAAAGTGTTTCAACTTAGAAAGTATGATCTGTCTTTATGAAGAAAATGCATGAAAAAAGACCTTGTATATTTGATAATTAATAAATGCAATATTCCCTATACACACAGGAGTTAATGTTTCCAGTATTCCAATCAATAAAACAGCCTAGACATTTTGCTGGGTAAACAGGTCCAAATAAAACACATTAAACCTAACATTTAGGAACACTTTTGACCAGATATACTTGCTTCTATCTTTGCCTGAGAAGAAAGATCTTCAAAATAATAAAAAAAATAGTCCAAAGAGTGTCTTCAATGCCTGAAAATAAATGTTAACAACAGAATTAAATTTAGCATATTTTTTTTCTGTCACCTCATATGTACATATGATGATGGTAATAATTAATTGATTTTTGTCTTACTTTCACCAGTCCATGGCAGAAGTGGTGATTAAAGGAACAGAACAGTGCTCAGAGGTAAAGTCTAGGCAGATTTTAAAAAAACCAAAACTATGCTGTTAAGGGCATTAATCTGAAATACACTTGTGTCCTCTGTTTAAACAAATTATATGCAGTTACCAACTAAATATGTCTTGTGTCCTCACAAAAAAAAAAAAGAAAAGAAAAAGATAATTTTCCATGGGAAAAATAAAGTCCAAAGGGAGCATCTGGAATCTCCACAGACCATCCAGCACCTTGGTGAAAAAATCATTCATGTGAAAAAGGTGATGATAGTCTATTCATTTTTTTAAAAATCCACGTGCTTCAAGTTCATTACCTCTGGGAAACATGGAGCTGATTAAACAGGAGAGGTCTGTGACAGAATGAAGAACTTTGATCAACAAATGAAGGCAGCTGGTGAGTGCATCCATCCACATCGCTGTGCTGTGAAAGAAATTTGTAAAGTCAGCTCCAGGAGGAGCATAATCCTGAGCAAGCAGGCTTGATTCCATGGTCTTGCTCTCTCAGAGATCATGTAGGACAAATGGAATAAATCCAGCAATATGAGACTTAACCTCACTCTTCACTGGGTTTCTCAAGGGCCTATCCTAATGCTGTAGTGCTCAGCATCAGACAACAATTTGGTTCAGAATGTCAGCCTATGTACTGATTATGCAGATATAAAAATTTTAAAGGGACTCTAAGCATGTTTAAAGTAAGACTATAATCAAAAATTACCTTCCCAAACAGAAGAAATAACCTAGGGGGGAAAATAATGGCATGAGAAAATATGACGTTCAATTTTCAAAGAGAAAACAAGGGCAAATAGAGGAAGGTGAATGGTTAATTAGTCAGCAGTTCTTCAAGGAACATCTGAAGGCTGTAAGAAGGAAGCAGTCATTGTATGACAGCAGGCATTAAATTCTTTATTAACATTTATAAACTGCAGCATAGCTCTGATATACAGCAAGAGTCTGGAAGCTTAAACTCAGTGCTTGCACCCCACTAAAGCACTGAGCACAAGCTGATGTCGAGCACTGCACTTCAATAAGTTCACATAATTGAAGAGAAAAGCAAAAAGAAAGGTCTAGAAAACATATGGACAATAAAACAAAAAGAAAACCACAACTATTTTTGCTGCATCTCCAAAATATTCAACTGAGTTATATGGTAGCAAGGTGTTGAAATAAAGAAAGAACTAACCTGTGCTTAAAATTTATAGAGGCTAAGACAAGGAACAGAGAGAAAAATCTTGACTGGACATGAGGAAAAGTATTTTAATAATAATATTAATTGCCTTAAATTTTTTTCTGTGTTTCATCATTAGATATATTTCACAGGAAGCTTAAAAGCACTTATCCAAAAAGACACAGCAACAATTTATCTTGCCATGGGTCTCTTTTCCCTGGATCATCCCTTGAATTCCTTTTTAGCTCTGTTTTTAGTGATTCTATTACTTGAGAAAGCTTTAACAAAGATAATGGAATTTTATTGCTACCTGGCTTTTCAGCAGCTAAGTCTCATTAAATTTAATTCTCTTTCTGAATTCTTAAAGCAAATTCTGAAGTTCCCATGGGAATTTTGCTATCGCCTAATCTTTTTTTTCTGCAAATACCCTTTTATCAAAGGATTCCTACCAATACATCCAATTTTCTCATCAGATATCTGTAAGTGGTAATATTGTAGAAACAAAATATTCTGAGCCAAATGAGAATTAGGAAAGGTCTTTCTGGAAGTCAGAATTCAGGTGCTGATACTGTACTGATTTCATTATCTATCGTAATTGTAAAAAGTGCACCTGACTGCAGGTAGTATAGATGATAATGTGTTTCTAAGTAGGCTTTTATTTAACTTTTTTTTGGTGGTTTTTGATTGACTGCATGTTTCGTTGTGTACCTCAGCATGGGAGAATACTACTACAATCTTGTAAAATGTATACACTTTTGAGCTCATGTATGAACTGAATGCCTTCTTAGTGCTTGAAGCTGAAGGCAATGGAAATTATTATGCACCCGTGATGATATGATCTGATAATAGAAGCAGCTCTTTGCTTCTTAGTTAGTTCATCAAAAGAGGATAATTCCTTTTTTTTGTCACTCTCTTCCTCAGCTTTTTACTTCCATTCCAGTTTAGAATGCTAGCTCTAGAGGAAAACATACAATTTGGAAATTCATTGTCATAAAGCAGGACCGAAGGGTATTTATGATTAAAAGCTTAGAGTGTGCATATGGATATATCAGCATTATGACTGAAAGGCATCAATTTTCATTGTTACTCCAGGCAAGGACTCACTAGGGCAAGTCCTTTATCTCTCAGTTTAATAAATTTAGTCTTTAACCCATCGGTCATTTTATGTAGCTGTGTTATAAAGGTGTAGGTATTGCTGACAGCACAAGGAAACTAAGGCACAAAAGATAAACCTCTGAAAAAACTTCTCATATGTTAATAAAGGGTTCAGCAGTGGGAAGGGATGTGGAAGCTGTCTTGATGGGTTGAGTCAAAGATTTGTTAGGATGAAAGAACCATTACTCATCCAAAGTTGTCAGGACTGAACATTCAATGACTTTACTAGCCTCTTAAACCCAGCTGATGGTGAATGCAAAGTTAAAGATTAAGCAAATTCAAATACGAATATCCATCACATTGTCATAACATAATGGCCTATAACTGCTTTTTAAAGCTAGAATATATTTGCACACCTGAGGATTGCTTTAACTTCTGTAGGGCCTCATCTGTTTATGCAGCATCCTGCTGTGAAGTGACAATTAATCTGGTCTTATATTTATCTTCCTTTCACTGAACTGTACTCAGTTGTACCTTTGCCAGCTATTGCACTCTTAAGTTCAAGTAACTTGATGAGGATCATGATTTTAACATGGAAAGATTTAGAATTTGCTGGTCACATAACATTTACCAGCATTACCTTTGGTAGACATTGATAGGTAATTGGGTAGTGGCAAACATCCAGGAGATCACACAAGATTTTTTGGAATACATGATGATCTAGTACATGAATCAGCATAGTATTCAGTTTTAGGGTTAGTCACACCCAGGGTCAGGAGCTGGACTTGATGATTTTCGAGGGTCCCTTCCAACTCAGGATACTCTGTGGTTTTATGATTCTGTATATGTGTGTGTATATGTGTGTATGTGTGTATTGTATTCCAGGCTGTAAATAAATCTTTATTGCCCATGGTATCTATAAAGCTATCATGTTCAGGACATTTCTAAATTTGTTTTATATACTCAACAGACTGTAAAATTTGGTTTCAAGTTTGCTGTCTATTGTGCACATGAAGACTCTAGCATTTTATGATAAAGTGATAATTGACCCAAGAGAACATCTCAATAGTTCAGTCTGTTTCAGTACATTATTCTAGGAGTACCTAAGGTCTCAGAAAATGACTGATTCATTGACTGCGTGTATTCTCAGTTGATTAAGTATGCCTGGTAAATATTCATAGAATATTTTTGTTAATATACTGTATACTACATCATCTTTTCAGTTAATCACATTCAAACAAAAATAAGGCAATTGCTTTTAATTTCCTTTTTTTTTCCACCAGTGGTTAATTGCCTAAAAAATTCAGTGTGTGACTGAAATACAATGCATTCATTAAGACTTCTCTCTACAATGAGTTTATGAGCTATCAGATCACATAGTGACTTTCTTCAAAGGTATAAAGCCATACAGAGGTATTTTTTATTTTTTTCCCACGGGTTTGATTAGTGTGCCCCAAAGGACACTGTGCCTCAGAGACAACTCTGAGACTGAATCACCCTTTGTTGCTTCATGGTTTTTCTACAGAATATATTTGTTGCTTATTGCCCACCTCAGTATCTAAATACAACAATGGCTGTAATTGTCTTCTGGTAGAGAACAGATGTTAACTCTTGGCTTATTTCTCATCAGGTTTTGAAGAGCAAACAGATATCTGGTACAGGAGGAAATATACAGAGCACAGGAGCAATTATATTCTCACTTCATACCCTGTATGTCCAAATTTCATAAATAAACCAACTGTAAATGTTTAGCAAATGAGATTGCAAGGTCAGTAGTCTGGAGGGTGGAGTGGGCAGTCTCCACAAACCACAGTGAGCAGAGGGGACTGGCTGCTGTGGCCCCACAGGGGCTCAAGGCTCAGCAGCTGGGTTGCCTCTAACCACAAAACATTGAACAAAATTGTCCAGTCAGTTTTCCACCCCACTTATGGTCTTCTTATATTAACAAGAAGTCATTATACAATCGTTGTGGCATTACTGTGTCAAAAGCAGCGCTGGCTGTTCCGAGCCATGTTTATGCCTTTCATATGCCTGGAAATTTCTTCCATGAGCCATAAACATATAGAGAAACCATCTGAAGTGTATTTCCTTTTATAGAACAAAGACAAAGGTCTGATCTTCTCACAAAACAAACAAACAAAAAAAAGGTTATTTATTGAAACAAACAGATTTGAACATGTCTTATTTTCCTTGTGCATATTATTTAACTGGGGGAAAACTTTGCCACAGAATGTCAAATCTTAGGTTTGTACTGGCAGGGAGGATGAATGCTTTGTGCCTCATGCACAAAGATGCAGAGTTTGGCCTTTTGCAAATACTGCATCAGAACAAGAAATGTGTGCAATGTTCCACTTTTTTACTTTCTTTCTTTAGGAATGAAAATCAACAAAAGAGGGGCTAAAGTTTATTGCAGTGTAGCCCTTCAGGAGCACTGCTCTGCCTGGAAAGAAGTTGTCCTTGGTACCTGTTCAGTCTACCATTACACTTCTGCATTTCAATTTAAAATCAGTATTTGAACCCAGTAGTAGATAAGCAATGCGCACCATCAGGAAAACGCTTTCATCCAAGTGTTTCCTTACTCAGTTAAACACATTCAAATGGAATTTATTTTTCTTAGGATATGGGGTGTTTTCTCCCTTCAGAACCTTGATTTAAGATGGTCACACTCCTCCCTGAAAACAGTTTTAAGTGTAAACTTAGGCTTAGAAAAAGAAATACTTGGGTTTATTGATAAGAAGAGGAGCTAGAACTATTATATTTAATGCTAAAAGAAATGCTTTTAGAGCAGTTATAATCCTCAGTCTTGAGAGATCAATAAAATCTTAACAGAATAAAGTCTTTCTGGGGACAAACTCTAATGCATTTTCCTGCTTCTCAGCTGACCATTTCTAGAGAGACAATATTGGATTAGGCAAGGTATTCCTATGTTCTTATTCTTCACTAACTGGCAGGAAGAGTTACTGTTCAGCAAACTGAACAGCAAGAGGACTAAAATTCCTAAGAGAAAGGACATACTCCTTTATTATGTGTTGATGTAATGGACATACTGATGAATTGTCCTCCCTTGCAGATCTTAAACTCATGTGTATTCTGAACTCATATTCTCACATTTGTTTGAAGAAGGTTTTTGTGAAAAGCATTCGTTGAGTTTTTGCATCCCTCAAAATTTCTGTGCACAAAAACATGAACTCTAAAAGAGAAAACATATGTAGCTCATATTACATATGCCAAAGGTTTTAAATTCAATAAAATGAGGTGTGTTGCACCTGCACATAAATTTTCTGGTTCTCAAAA
Source organism: Thryothorus ludovicianus (assembly GCA_013397245.1). Taxonomy (NCBI): domain Eukaryota; kingdom Metazoa; phylum Chordata; class Aves; order Passeriformes; family Certhiidae; genus Thryothorus; species Thryothorus ludovicianus. Next base: position 179,745 of record VZTB01017981.1, read on the forward strand.
GGAGACCAGCAAATTCTTTTTTTCCCAACTATATAAAGCTTTGATTTACATAGATTGACAATGCTAAAATGATTTGACAAGGAGAAAAATCATTGTATATGATTCAGGGCCATTTGACAAATTTTAAGTTGTTGTAAGTGTGTTGAAATCAAAGCACAGTGAGGAAATGTTGAACAAAAAAGTGTTCAAATGTTTAAACAAAGTGTTTCCTGTGAAATATTGGGTCATTGTTCTGAATCTTCTACTGATTTTCAGTTTTGCCTTGAGCAACTCACCTAAATTTCTCTGTTCAGTTTTTTCTTTTTAAAATTGAAATACTCAAATTTTATTTCCTGTTCTATGGAGACATATTTGATTAATTAGTGAAATCCTCTAAAATGTAAAGTAGCCTGTAAGTATGATAGCTTGTTTAAAAAGGTATTTTCATGCTTAAATTAAAAATTTCTCCACTCAGTAAACTTGCTAGAGTAATAGATTAAATGCATAAATGAACATATTCAGAGTGAAAATGCAGGGCTAGATATAACTTCAAGGAGGAAACTGGAGTATAGATGGGATGGGTTACAAAGCATCACAGCTTTCAATATCAGGCATATTTAAGTGCATACTGTAGATCTATTAAGCTGCCTAAGGAGAACGGTGTGTCAGTAAAACAATAATATGTGATTGGATTAAATTAGGAGTGGTGTTGTTATACAAAAAGAACGACAGTTGCATAATGGAAGCATATCCTGAATCTCCTAAAAATCAGAAATATAAAGTATTGGAATACAGCATCTTGCTATAATGAAATTATAATGAATAGAAGGCCTGGGGAAAAATTAAGAAAATATCCCCTCATGTCAAACCATTCACCATGATATTTGAAAAGCTATGGAAGCCAGAGGTTTTTTTTAGTAGAGTCTGTAGCACTAGGACACGGGTAATGCTTTTAAAGTAAAAGATGGTAGCATTAGCCTAGAAACAAAGAAAAAAATTTTACAATGAGGAGGATGAAACACTGGGATAGGTTTCCCAGATAAATATGATAAATTCCCCATCTCTGGAAGCATTCATGGTCAGGTCAGATGGGCCTCTGAACAACCTGATGCAGGTGTTCCTGTCCATGGTAATGTTGGACTAGATGGCCTTTGAAGGCCTCCTCACACCCAAACTATTCTCTGGTCATATGCTACAAACTGCAGAAAAATAAAAGATTCATCAATTGCCACAAAATAATCCACTAAAATCTAATTATTGGGTAAATACATAAGCACAAATCAAACAGGAAAGAAGAGAAACCTTGAAAGTGAAAAAATTAAAATAAACATTTCACCAAACGAAATTGGCGTCTATTTAGAGTGCATAGGTAATTTCATGTTGTAGAAAAACAAATACAGAAGATTTATGAATTATTGCAAAAGAAGAAGATATCTAGTGGCAGTAGATTATTTTCTTTCTGCAATCAAGGGTGCAAACCAATTTTTTACTGGATATCCATTCATTATTGTCCAATACCATGAACAAAAAACAATTTTAAATTATTTGGAAAAAAATTGTATTTGTAATAGTTTGAATAGAAAGAATGATTGTAAAAATGTCTTTTTTTCTCTAAATTAATAATTTACTTTCAATAATTTACAAATCAAAAGTTACAAATGTCCATTATGTCAGATTATTTATACCCATAAACAGTTTAAAACTTAATAGCAAAGCTCAAAACAAAACTTTTCTATAAAACTGAAATAAAATTTTATGGTGGATTATATAATGATTTTCCCAAAGCATCAAAGATATATATATTTTCAATTATAACATTCAATGTATTTTGTCAATTTAGCAAAGAAATAATAAGCATTTTGTTGTTAAAAGCTTCATGCAGCTGAGAATGATAAGACTGTTTAAAAAATAACAGAGATGCTGAGTAGCTGATTAGATTATATATTTACAATGTTGAATTTCTTTTTAATCATACAATTTACTTAATATAATGATGAATACCACTAAAAGACTCTTAGGAACAATGGCATCTATGAAGATGTTGAAAATGGGAACAAATTGTCATTACCTGCTCATCATTCTGGTACCTCCTTTACCCTGCAGAATTTTGATTTCTAATAAGCATTTACCACTGAGGTAATGTTTGCACTGAATTTACAATCTGAACACAACCAGCTCACTCAGCTAGACCCTAATAATTATCTCTTTGGTTGGTCTGTCACACTGCAATATTTCTTAAGTGTCACCTGAAAATGGATTAAGGCAGTCCAGAGATCCCCCCTGCTGATGACATGGTCACTCACAAAAACCAAATCCCATGCTGCCTCAGCAGCATCACCAGCTCTTCTTGATGAAGTGCTTGGGCTTGTGTTGATCCTAAACTCACTTGTTAAGTCTCCCCAAGGTCTGGAGAGTCTTCTCTATGTGAAGGAATCACATTCCATCAGAAGGGGCACCATCATCATCTAGCAAAACTTCCTTGAGAAATCAAACACTTCCTTCAATCCCTTGCAAAATCCATTTTTCTGTAAAAACTATTTTATTATGTTTGCTAGATCCCGGATTGCTTGGTGTGCATACCACCTTCCAAGACTGGAAACTGTTAAGCCATATTCACTTGAGCACTTATTTGAATGCTTGCAAGATCCTCAGCATAGGCAGCTGAGTTCTGTGTTTGGAGAGGATACAGCTGAAAGATATTTGACTGAGTTGTTTTTGCGGCTTTGATTTGTTTACCAGATTTTTGAAGTCAGGTGATCTTTCAGGAGGACATGGCATGAAATCATTTTCATATAATCGTTATATATGTAGGAAAATATATGTGGTATGGAAACTTACTCTAAGTAGAAAAATAATAAGAATTGTTTACGGTATTCTAAAAAAAGCCCAGACACCAAGCATGCAAATTAAAGAAAGCAGCAAACATGAGCTACTGATATTCTATCTCTCCCCATGTAAACAGTTGAGTATATGTCTAGAATAAAGTATGCAGGGCCTCACAGTATTAGAAAAAATCTTGACACATTGGAGGAAATTCAAGGAAAAGCAACATAAATTATTGAGGGGCTGAAAGGATTGACTTACGGTGAAAGATTAAAAGAAATAAATATGTATAACTTGTTAAGCAATGACTGGAGAGGGAAGGGGGAAGGGAGATGTTAACTGTCTATGTACATTTGAATGCTATAAACACCAAGGACAGAAAGAGACTATTTAAGGTGGTCTTAATGTATAGCCAAGTTTAAATAAGAGCAACTAGAAATTAATGTTGGTAAAATTACATCAGAAATGAAAAAAGTCTGAAACCATATATTCTTTTATAAAGTAGAAGAATTCTAAGAGAGGTGTATTTGTTCAGACGTGTTAGCAGTCTTCTTATTTCAAATCCTTCTTTTCCTAGAAATAGAAATTCAAGTTTTCCAAATTCCCAATGTGTGTTCACACAGGTTGCACTAGCTTTCTACAGGTCTCTCTCTACCCTCTTAGTTCTCTCATGAATTCTGAATGTTCTTCTGATTCAGAATGAAAATAAATTTTGAAATATTTGTAGGGAGGGAGTGTTGGTGTTTTGTTTTGTTTTGTTTTGCTGTTTTTACAAAATTGATTTGTTTTCTGTCTAGGACTGCTCTAGATAATTTATCATAGGAAATGTATTTTCACTTACAAGGTGTATTGGATTTTCATGGGCATGTTTTGGTAACAGGGGAACAAAGGGGGTGACTTCTGTGAGAAGATGCCAGAAGCATTCCCCTTTTCCAACAGAGCCAATCCCAGGAGGCACCAAGACAGATGTGCCACTGGCCAAGGCTGGGCCAAGTATAAATGATGGCAATGCCTCTGTGATAACTTATTTAAGAAGAAAAAAAAGGTATTGTGCAGATGATATTGCACCAAGAGAAGAGCAGGGTGAGAATATGCGAGAGGAACAACTAAGCAGACAAAAAAGTCAGTGGAGAAGGAGGTGGGGAGTGTTCCAGGCACTGGGGCAGAGATTTCCCTGCAGCCCATGATGAAGATCATGGTGAAGTAACTGTCCTCCTACAGTCTGTGGAAGTCCACAAAGAACAGATCCATCTGCAGCCTGCGAAAGATCCCACCTCAGAACAGGTAGATGCCCGAGAAGAGTTTGTTAACCTCTGGTAGGCCTGTTCTGGAGAAGGGCAGAAATCTACAAACCCGTGGAGAGAGGAGCCCTCACTGGAGCAAGTTTCCTGGTAGGACTTGTGATGCTGTGAGGGACCCATACTGGAGCAGCCTGTTCTTGAAGGACTGCACCCTGTGGAAGAGAGATCCAAAAACTCATCATAGATTTGTTTAGGTTGGAAAAGACATTTCAGATCATTGAGTCTAATGGTAACACAGCACCGCCAAGTCCAATGTAAAACCATGTCCCTAAGCAGCCCATCTACACATCTTTTACACTCTTCCAGGGATGATGATGCAACCATTTCCCTGGAAAGTCAGTTCCAATGACTGGTAACCTTCTCAGTAAAGAATTTTTTCCAAATAACCACAGTGAACAACTGTCTTACTGTTAAAGACTGAGACAAAGTTGAAATTAAGTATCTCAGTCTTTTCCTCAGCTTTGGTCACTACATTTCCCTCCACATCCAATATAGGATGGGGATTCTCCTTCGCCCTCTTTTTCTTGCAAATGTATTTATAAAAATATTTTCTATTATCTTTCAGAGCACTAGCCAGATTGAAGTGTCATTGGGCTTTGGCCCTTCTAACTGTCTCCTTCTATAACCTCATGACATCCCTGTAGTCCCAAGTTTCCTGCCCTTTCTTGCAAAGATCATAAACTCTCATTTTTTCCCCAAGTACCTGCCAAAGCCCTCTGTTCAAGCAGCCTGGTCTTATCCCCCTTCAGTTCATCTCTTGGCCTGTGGGCACAGCCTGCTCCTGTGCCTCTAAGATTTCCTTCGTAAATCACCTCCAGCCTTCCTGGATCCTTTGTCCTTCAGCACTGCCTCCCAAGTGACTCTCCACCAGTCTCCTAAGGAGACCAAAGTCTGCCCTCTCGAAGTTCAAGGTGATGAGACCCACTGAGACCTCCCCTTTATGTCGTTGGAGTGTGTCCCTGAATAATTCAGTCAAATTACCCTTCAATACAGTAGGACTGCTCAGTGAAGGGTCCCTACTATTGGATGCTGTCACAGTGATCAGGCAGGATCTTGGCTTTCCTGAGGGCTGGCAGACAAGTCAAACACTAAGAAAATCTCCCTGCACTAAGGGTTGAGAAAAATCTCACCCTTTCACATGATATATGTATTTTTAATATTCCATTTGTCAATTTTGAAGAATAGATAGAGTCATACATATATAATGAGATCAACACTGAAGTAAATCTTTAGGTCAATGAAAGAAAGCTCTGAGAAAAATGGCTTAGAAATTAACTTCAGGTTTTTTGGTTTTTATTTTGTTTTGGTTGTTTTGTTTGTTTGTTTTGTATACAGATGGATTGCTTGCTAGCTTGGAAAACTGAAATAACAATTTCTAGTAATAGTGCATCATTCATCATATGATTTCTTTAGACTAGAGATTTCAGGAACTGCTGATGGAGTGTTTACTTTCAAACAGTATTAATGGCCTCTATTATTTTTGCTTACTAAAGTGAGTTACTGTAAAATAATAGGTGTGACTTGTCCAGGACTTAAACTGAAAATATTTAAAGGAGTTCTTTCTTGTGTTCTTTTTCCCCCAGTTAATAATCAAACAAGTTAATGATCCTCCTACTCAGGTGCCCCAAAACTCAAAGATAAGTGGGAGGAGTCCCAATTTTACCCTGCAAGCATGTACCACAGTTTTACCAACAAAAAATTTGTGTTGAACCTGAAAATGCAGTGAATGTTTGTGTAAGTATTAAAGCAGGAGAGAAGATGCTATTTAGCTGATATTCCATATGTATGAAAGAGTTCTGAATCTCCAGGGCAATCCTGAATTGCTGGATATTATGGCTTAATCTAGTACACCCCAAGCCATGTACTAAACTCCGCCAGTGTAGCAGATGTATCAATTACTACAAAGTTATCTTTAGCAGATCCAAGTGGCAGGCCAGGAGATGTGTCAGAGTGATCACCTGTTGGTAAGCACTTTAAGCTATTCTAACATTGGCATAAAAAACAGTCATATTCTATGAAGAACAGTCAGTTTTGTATGGGAGATTGTTGTAACTTAACCTTGCCTGGCAGTTTGCTCACTCCTCCCAAGTGGGATGGGGGAGAAAATCTGAGATATAAAGGTGGGAAAACTCATGGTTTGAGCTAAAGACAATTGAACCATTAAAGCAGAAGTTGCACATGCAAAAAGGGCAAAATAAGGAATTCATCCATCACTTCCCACTGTCAGTCAGGTGTTTAGCTATCTCAGGGAAATCAAGACTTCATCACATGTAAAGCATACTTGGCAAAAAAAGACAGCATATGCAAAATGTCCAAATACCTCCTTCCTCCTTTCACAAAGCTTTTATTGCTGAGAATGATGTCATGTTGTGTGGAATATCTCTTGGGTCAGTTGGGGTCAGCTTTGCCAGCTGTGACCCTCCCAGTTTCTTGTGCATCCCCAGCCTCCTGACTGGCCAGGCAGTGTGAGAGGCAGAGAAGTCCTGGACCCTGTGTGTGAGCTCTGTTCATCATTTGATGGACATCCCTGGATTATCAACCCCTTCCAGTACAAATCTAAAACACAGTCCCATGCCAGCTGCTGTGAAGAAAAAGAACAGCACAGAGAGAAAAGAAGGAACACAACTCTGACTTGCCATATGTAAAAACTCCTCACCACAAGGGTAGTCAAGTTTTGGAACAGGTTGCACAGAGACATTATGAAGTTTTCAGGGTAGAAAGCCCTGGGTGAGCTGGTCTGATCCCATAGCTGACCTTACTCTGAGCAGAGAGTAGGGCTAGAGAAGAACTGCAGTCCTTTCCACAATGAATTATCCTGCGGTTTTGTAGGGGCTGTATTTTGCAGCCCAACAAAGGTGAGCCCAAGAGCTCCATCTCCCCACATTCAGCCTAGCAAGGCTCAACATGTGCTCCCAGTAGATACACAGACAAAAGTAAACAATATATACATAAATATACACATGGCCAGCCACACAGATCAACACAGACAGAAGCACAAACAATATTCAATATTCATGCAAACACAAAAAGTATCAACAGCCTCATGCTGTTCTCTTCTCTGTCTGATAGGGATAAAACTCCATTAGTGGAAAATTTATTGGCATATATAGACATATATACAGTGTGGATCCCTACAGGAGCTGGCTTTGGACAATGTTTATTTTGGGACTCAGTAGCCTGAAAGCTTGAACATTTCCCTCATGATATTTTGCATCTAAACTACAACATGATCAAAATTCTATAGAAAACTATGTACTTGAATGTCAGATCCAAAAATCTGCATTAGTGAGCTGGGATTTAAACATATAAAGAGGTAGAATTTTAGCATTAAACCTTCTAGAAGAAAGAAAAAAGCAAAACAAAAACACCACCACAATAAAATAAACCCATTTTCTCATTCTGAATATTGCCTTAGGAAGAGTGAAAGATAGCACAGGTTCAGGGTGCTTGTATCCTTTATATTTTGCCTCATTTTTAACACTTGAACCTGAATGATATTGAACTCTTTTTCTTACCTGAAAGTTTCACCAGCAGACATTCACATTATTTTGTAGTCACTGCTTCAGAAATCAGATGCATTTATGTAGCTTTCAAAGCAAATTTGGATCTATTCCAGATAGTTACTGAACAGATTCAATTCATGAAGGTATTTTCCTTTAAAGTATGTCAAGATGCATTTTTAAATGATTTCTCTATGATTCAAAAGACTCTGGTGAGAAGATTCCATACTTCTTATAAATCAATGCTGCTAATTATTGCAGTTTTCTAGCAAGTCTTATAATAGTTGGTAATGACTTTAAAGATATTATTCTGGAGACAAACAACTGCATGATACAATCTTCTATATTTTTCATGAGTGAATTTTGAAACCACAGAATTAGTTGTGGTTTAGCTTGAAAATGTCATTAGTAGGTAAATTACAAAAGGTTTGGAAAGGATATATATGCATGAAACTGTATCAATATACATCTGTGTGTGTTCACATATTAAAATCTATGTTGTATTTCTATAGGTTATAACATTAATATACATGCATAACATGACCACATTCTCGCATTGTTAGGTGGAAGCTTTCCTGTTCTCCCAGGCAGCTAGTGACAGTACAAGAAATAGCCTCACCTTGCACCAGAGGAGACTCAGGATGGATATCAGGAGAAATTTCATCACAGAAAGGGTTGTTAAACCTTGGAATGGACTGCCCAGGGAGGCTGTGGAGCCACCATCCCTGGAGGTGTTGAAGAAATGACTTTCCATGGCACTCAATGTCACAGTCTAGTTAAAGTAATGATTTTTCAAAGGTTGGACTCAATAATCTCAGAGGTCTTTTCCAACAAAAATGATTCTGTGATTATATCCATGTGTTAAGATGTTAAAATTGATTTTTGAATTTTGAACCTTTTGATTTTTTCATACCATAACTGCAGTATATGCTTTCATAAAATAACGCATAATCTTACAATTATGAAGTATTATTCAACCCTAAAAATCAACAGAGGCCTATTTCTCAGTTTCACAGAAGCCATTTTACATTTCATAACAATATAATGGTCCATTTGATAGACACAACTTCTCTTTATTCTCATTTTCAGATCCCTTTAAAATGCCACAGATGTATAATCTAGCCTTCATGTGACCAGGAATCACAGCCAAGATTGTCATTACAAGAATCACTCTGCTGATCACTGTCTGGGACAAAGATATGTTGCAGGACTCTTAGGACAAAAAGGAAAGAGGTATTAGATATGAGATTTATAGAAGAAATCTTTAAAAAATGTAATTTCCGTAATTAGAATTGACTGGCAAAATTAAAAATGAAAAGTTGCATTTATTTTTATTAAATATTGATAAATCACTCTGCAAGAATGCTGGAAGGTATAAAGGAACTTAGCAGGCAATAAGGAACATCTTGTGACTCTGAAGGCTTCCAGTCTAAAATCATACTTAAATAAGGCAGAAGGAATTGGATGTACTTCCCAAGTGGCTGCTGAGAGGGACACTAACACAGAATCATTAGTGAGTTACTGGCTGATACAGTCACTAATGCACCAGGAAAAATACTCTAAATTCCTATGGATTTGACGGCAGCTGAGAAATTGCTAAAGTACCACCCATTCCATACACAGTTGATCAGCCTGAAGTGAAGGTAGCAATCGTTCTAAGGCATTGACTAAAGCAGCAGAAGTCAAAAGAGAGAGATTTCCTTTCAGAGAGGTTGTTTATGACTAAAGCTGGTTCTCCACTTTCTTTACAGAGACATATTGCTAAAAAGAAACATTTCTGCATTCACATCTTCACTGTTATTCCCTGCAACAGAGTCAGTGAGAGTCTATGGTTTCAGAGAGCTAAGAAATTCTCTCAGAAATAAAACATCCTGTTACTCTTATCATGGGTATGAAATGCAAGGAAAGACACAGCACTGGAAGCATAAGGCAAATATTGTAACTGCTTGATCAAAAAAACTGTTTAAACTGGCCTGCAGAATTTAGCATCTTCCCATAGCAGGGAATCCTACATGACATCTTACATCTTATACCACTTATACTTGGTGATGATTTCAGTAAATTTATATGTATGAAAAATAAAGTCATGACCTGTCTTTTAATCCTTCATGAAGTTTCTCTATCATCCTCAGTCACACACCCAAGCCAAAAGAAATACAGTACCATCAAAATAATCAGCTCCAAAGTTTATGAGATACAGGATTTCCCCCTCCTTCTAGGTATGTGACCTCCCTGCCCTTAATCATCTTACTTATGAGCTCTCTTCTGTGAGTGATAGACTGCTGTTAATGCTTAAAACCACAGCTGATTAAATCTCAGCAGAAGCAACAAACAAGTTTTAAATCTCATGGACTCCAGAGTAAGCATCAAAGTCTAATAGGGTTGTTTTGGACTCCAGCTGGTAAATGTGGGATCATAACACTGAGCACCAAAACTTTGAACACCTTTATTTTATGTCTCAGTACCTCATATCATGCCTACTTAATAGTCAAATGTCACCTTCTAAATCAACAACACTCCTTACAGACTTTCATTAAAAGACCCTTGCCTTTCTACAGTCTAGAGTAACCACACCAAGTTCACATCAGTTTCTGACATTGAGATGTCTACATCCTTCTGGGACATTTTCCTATTCCAAAATCTTTACTACATCATTAGAATTCTACTATGCAAAAAAATATCTGTAACAAAAGTTTGTCAGCCTACTGTCAAGTTTATATTTTAGGGTGGTATTGAAGAAAACTTTCTTGATTATGGTAAGATAAATTCTCCAGACAATTTATGTTAATTTTTTTTTAATGGAACGGAAGTTTGGAACACAGTGATTATTAAAACAGGGAAACTCATCCAGCCTCTTATTAGATTAGATAAGGAAGTCATTTTGCTTAGAGCAACAAATTTGAAATCTCTTAATTTTCTTTCCCGTTCATGTGACTCTAGCAGTTTAGATAAAACAAGCAGTTAAAGCAGATGATGAGTATCAGATCTCAAGTTAATACAAAGTAAATTGAATTCTGAAGTATCTCTTCTATTTGCAACTTTGCTGCAGGTGCCAGGGTTCACTTTGTGAACTTTCTTACTTAGCAACATTGCAGAAGCCACAAAGTCAGTTAGAGGGAAATAAGTTTAAATAAATATCTTCCAGCTTGACAGATTTCCTGCCTCTAAAAATCCTGAAACACATTTCAGCTTCACATATAGCTTGTAATGAAAATTCACGTTATAAATGACCATTACCGTTTTCCTTTCCCAACGGCTATATCCTATTTTTTTATAATTGGCATAGATACTTCAGGAAGCCTCCTGGTAAAGGCTTTATTATGCCTTAATACAGCCTACTTGTGCACAATCAAAAAGCTTCAACTAACATCTCTGGGTTTTCAACCAGGCCCTCCTTAAAAACTGCTCATCTGTGCTCAGGACAGATGGATTTGGGATCATGCATAAGAGTTTGTGCAAAGTCATTTGGTAGGGGATCATATGGCTGGTTTTATACTATTCTGTGAAACTTAGTGGATTCATATCTAGTGATAAATTCAAATTAGCACATAAATATCTCTTTTCTTTTTAAGACACAAAAAACACTTTTGGAAAGAGAATAAAAAATATTAAAATGTTTAAGGTACAATATTCATTGGCTAGAGGGTCATTCATGAGTTAGGGAAAGCTCTGAATTTGACTCAGGTGGGATTTAGGCATTCCTGCACACACACACACTCTGGAGATGATACAGTTCCTTTCAGCTTTGTTATTCATTATTACATTCCTTTTATTTACATATTTAAATTAGACTGTGGATATGGACTGTTTGAATCTGGTTGTATTCTGACATTTGTCTGTGGGAGCTGTATTAAAGCAATGACTACACCAAACCTGGGATTACAGCAACCTGCAGAGACAGAAAGGAAGAGGGATCTCCATCTGTATCATGGATCTCCATCTATATCATCTCTCCAGATGCCTCATTGGTCTCCCTTCCATAATAGTCTCTTCTCATCACAATCACCATGGTGACAATCACATCATTGCAATTCCCATAGAAACTGAATGACCAAGTCCTGTGGCTGGGCTCTCCAAGTCCTACAGCTTTGTTCATGTTTCTTGCTGGTTTTCTAGAAGTAAAAATGGCATGACAATTTTGCTGTCTTAAGGGTGAGTGCATGTGAGGGAAAGGCATCAGGAAAGCAGACTAGGTCTGCTCTTGAGAATACTTGTGGTGGATTGACACTAACCAGCAAAGCCTTCACTTGGTCTTCCCTTACTCCTCACAGATCTCCATGGGGAAGAGAATGAGAAAAACAAACATCAAAAAACTGCTGAATCAAGAGAGAAAGTTTAATAAGTGAAACATAGATGAGCTTGCAAACAAAGCAAGATAAGTAGTTCAGTCACTTCTTCCCACCTGCAGGCAGATATCAGCCACTTGCTGGAAAGCAGAGCCTCAACATCAGAATGATTCCCAGGGAAGACAAGCACGGCAAGCCTAAAAGTTCCCTTTTTGTTGTCCTTTCCTTAGCTTCTATTGATGAACATATTATATGATATAGACTAGCCTGTTGGTCAGTTTGGGTCTGCTGTTCCATTTGTGTCCCCTCACAGCCAATTTGCTAGGGAAACAAAGAAAACCATTACTCTGTGTGAACACTGTTGCAGAATGGCCAAAACAAGGTGGGCTATTGTTTTAGTCATGAACTCAAGACAGCATCATACAGGATGCCACAAAGAAAGTTAATTCCTTCCTAGTCAGATCAAGCTCTTCAGTTTATAAAAGAGTTAGAAAATTTAAAATGCTAGGATTTCAGCCTTGCATGCAGGAGCTTGATTTTGTGTTGCTAAATTATTCAGCTAGTTACAGTTTTTTCAGCCAAAGCTACTTCTCAAAGAGTGTCTGGCTGTAGCTCAGAAGTAAACACAACCAGGGACTTGTTTCAGTAGGCAGTTTGGATGCAGTCAATGTGTTTTGGAGGGAAAGAGGTTGTAGGATTATTCACGTGGCCTCAAGGCCAAGTAATGAGTCAAGTTAGTCAAGTTCTGAATAGTTTTGTAAAACAAAGCTTTATTTTAAGAGTTGTCCTCCCTTTTATGGTATATACATATTTTGATTCATTTATTATTTTTTAAAACCAAGAATTTTTAATAATAAAACTAACTGAGGAGGGAGACATAAACCGCTTAGACCAAAATTTACTAGCAGTGTACAGAAAGCTACCCTTAATTACCTTTTGTCACTATTATACATGGTATTTGCATTTACTATCTTGTTTGAAAAGGGCACTGTCACATATCTTTGCCTATCTTGTTTGATTAATTGCCTCACTGTCAAGATGTTAACCAAGGATTTTGGTTCTCTGTTTTCCTGTCATTGATCTAACACTCTGAATCTCTTTCTGTTAAGTTAGTATAATTTTCTTCCTATGCAACTTAAAGTTGCGTCATTAGTAAGATCCTTACATCTGAAAATGTAAGGCATATGATATCTTTTCTTAGATCAACAAGGAAAAAAACATTGTTTGAACACACAGAAGTGTATGACCTGTAATTCTACCTCACAAGAATAATTTTCTTCCTTAAATACAAAATTTAGATGATTTCTTTGTATTGCTATCTTTTCCTATTATTTTCCAGGTGAGAAAGTAGATAGTTATCCCAGATTAAAAACAAAAACAAAAAACCCAAAAAACTACCAAAACCTAACAAAACAAACAACCTCCAACTCCTCCCCCCAAAAAACCCTAAAAACCAAACCAAACAATAAAAAGCAAAAAAAACCCCAAATTATGAGTAAACAGAAAAATAAAACAAGAATAAAACCCCATCAAACAAAACAAACCCAACAACAAACTCCCTCTTCCTCCAAATATCCAAATCAGATTTTATTTGAAGTATTAAAGGGAAAGATAACAAAGATTCAGTCACTGATAATGCATTAGCCTTTCCAATTTTCACATTTTTATCGTTATTATTTATTATTCATGTAGTAGCATCCCTATATTTTGCTAAGAACTGTGCAAGGAGAGTAAAAGAAAAAATATTCCCCACATCAAAATCATTACAAATCTAAATGTTCCCACAAAGTATGGACACAGGGCTTTCTGTAAAGCTTTACGTGCTAAAATTTTGCTATTTAGTCAGGAGTTTTCTTCTGCATTGTATTCCCAAAAAGACACAATCAATTACAAATTCTTAGTTAATCCCTTAAGTTATATGTGAAGCATGCTAAAGATCTTTAAGTTGAAACCTTGGGATCAGCAGTGATGAAAACATTACTTAACAAATAACAGTAATGGAAAAATGCCTCAGCATTGATGCTGAGGAGATAATCGTCCCTATTGTTTTTTTTCAGTTTTTAATCATTTAACATGGAAGGGAAAATGTGCTGCTCAGAATACAAATACCAAATGTTAGTCCTTCAATATAGAGGGTGAGAGTTTAGTCTAAACTCATTTGCATTTTTCACCTGCCCATTGTTGAAAATTTGAGCTTCTATTCGTGAGAGACACTAAGAGAGTGAAGAGTGCACATTTGTGCAAAGACAAATTCAAGGCAGAGAGATCCACCACACCACTGCAGCAGAAAGTTGCCATGGACAATGCAGGAGGACCTGTAGAACTGCACAAAGAAGCAGCACCCAGCCTAGAGAGAGCAGGGAAAATAATTTGCTATAGGCAAGACACAGATAGCAAGAAAAGGAAAAAAACCCACACCACTATATAAATATTCTGACTAACTCTGGGCATGTCAGAAAACTTGATTCTCTTCTAGTAAATTAAGAGAACTGAGCCTGAGATTTGACTCTCCAGCTGACAGCCTTCATAAACTTTGAAGAGTGATGAATCTGAGGTGTGGGTGATATCTATGATATCGCCCACAACAAGACTGTCATTAATTTAAGTATTTTGTGACTTTTTTTTCCCCTTAAAAAGAAGGACAAAGGTTTCAATCACAGTCCAACTGTTGCTACTATTTTAGTTTGTTTTATACTGCCTAGATAATTCTAAACACCATAAAATCTGCTGTTGTTTGGATCTCTTCAGTACAAAAACTTAGACATATTTTGAAGTGAGAAATTTTTCAATGGTTCTCTTCACAGAGTTGTATATAGAACTCAAACAGCATTAATATGTAGGGATAGTTTAACTGAGTCCACTTGGTCCTTCAAAGACATTTGTGAAATCACAGTTCCAGAGGACTCTATATTCTGATTATATAGAAATGTCACAAAAAATATGAATGACTAATACAATGTGAAAAGGAGAAAAAAGCAAGTTCCGTATCAAATATCCATATTTTTCTCCCACAGCTTCAACTATGCAATCAAGTTTATCACTTTTCACATTCCTGTGACTTTCCTGTTATTTTTAGAATTTCAAGAGATGCTTAGTGAGTACTTAATTCTGTAGTGATTAGAGACCACTTTACAGAATAGTATCTGTAAACAAGGTTAAATTTAGAAGTAAAAAGGAAAACCATGTAAACAAACAGAAGAACAACAATATTTTTGATAAAGTAACTAAATTCTCATGGAGGCAAATAGCAATTTTCTTCAGTTGTGTACATGATACAAAAACTAATGCATAAATATTCTCAAAAATACTATTCATTATAACATAATCATCAGATTTAGATCAACAAAGACAATTTTTCATAATCATCTAAGACAATTAAAATCACAGTCTCAAAAATATAATCACCAGCTATTTAGAGTTTCTGAATTTGAAATATCATTTAGAATATTTTTATTCTGTGGGAACTTCTTGAGCCTTTGAGTAGATAATTATTTAATCTTCCATTTAGTTAATGAATCCAGTATCACTTGCAGATGAACTGTGAAAAGCTGCCATGTATAAAGATACTACATCACAAAATACCAGAACAACTGGTATTGGAAAGTTCCTTAGGAAATCAAATAGTCCAAAGCATTTGGACTAACAGCAAATTAAATTGGAGCAGGTTACTTGGAAAAATGTCCAGTCAGGTTTTGAATATTATCAGAGGTGAAGACTCAACAACCTGTCTGGGCAATCAGTTCCAGTGTCTGCCTGACCTCCCAAGAAAGAAAGTATTTTATTATGTTTACATTGCATTCCTGTATTTAAATTCATGCCCATTGCCTCTAGTTATTTAACTGGGCACCACTGAGACTGGTTGTATTCATTACACTCCATGATCAGATTTACACATTTCTGAGACCCTCCCCGAGCCTTTTTTTTCTCCAGATTGAATAGTCATAGATCTTTCAGCCAGTCCTTGTAGATGGGATGCTTCACTGCCTTAATCATCCTCCTGGCCCTCTCATGGACTCACTCAATGTGCCTATTTCTTTTGTACTCGGGTGCTCAGAGCTGCACTTGTGACTTCAGATAGCTCTTGCCAGGGTTCATTAGAGGGGAAGGAAAACCCCCCTTGACCTGCTGGCAATACTGTCTTTTCTGCAGCTCAGGAGGATTCTGGTCTTCCCCAAGACTGAGGTATATTTCTAACAAATGGTCAGCTTGTGGTTCCAGCAGGATACTCCAGCTCCTCCTCTGCACAGTTGATTTCCAGTCTAGCCCAAGACTTTATGGGTGTGGGGAGTTACTTCTCCCCAGCTGCAGGACTTGGCATTTCCCTTCATTCTCATGAGCAATATTGATGCATTTCTCCCACCTGTGGAGGTCTCTGTGAACAGCAGCACACCCACCTTGTCCACCAGCCACACCTCTCCAGTTTGTGCAATCTACAAACCCACTGAGAGCACACTGTGTGCCTCCATCCAGGACATTAATGAAAAGCTTACACAGCCCTGGCCACATTATCAACCCCTGAGAAGACCGAGAGACCATCATCCAGTGGGATCCTGTACTGATGGCCACAACTCTTCAGGCCTGGAAGTTCAGCCAATTTTCAGTTCATCTCACTGTCCATTTACTGACCTTCCATTCATGAGTTCACAGATGAGAATATCATGGGAGATTATTTTAAAAGTAAGATCAAAATAAACAAAACCATTGAACACCCCTTTATTCTCTGAGCTAGCAATTTCATTTTAGAAAGCTATCAGGTGGATCAAACATGATTTCCCTTTTATAAATCCAGTCTGATT
This sequence comes from Thryothorus ludovicianus, assembly GCA_013397245.1. NCBI lineage: Eukaryota > Metazoa > Chordata > Aves > Passeriformes > Certhiidae > Thryothorus > Thryothorus ludovicianus. Next base: position 196,430 of record VZTB01017981.1, read on the forward strand.
GCTCCCAACCACTTTGTCCCTCATGAGTTTGAAAATTGTTTTCAGGATTAAATGCTTCATCAGCTTCTTAGGCATGATGATGAACAGCCTGTAGTTTTCTGGACCCTCCATCTTGCCATCATGAAGATAGGAGTGATATTTGCTTTCTCCCAGGCCTTGTGAATCTCTCCTGCTTACATGACTTTTTTTAAGTTAGCAGGAGTGCCATGATTGGGCAATTACATTGGCCAACTTTCCCAATACTCATGAGGGCATCAGATCAGGTCCCACATTCTTATTTGTGTCCAGATTAAATGTTCTTTGTCCCTATTCTTCTTAACAGAGATATCATATTCTCTTTAAAAGTCAACTGTCCTTATCTTTCTTGTGTTAAATTTAGCAATCTACCATCTACAAGTTTTGTTATGCTGCCCTCTCCATCCCCTGCTGCCTCCTTTGTTTGCTCCACACACTGGCTGAATGTCACAGGTCAGGTTGTGCCTCTTTAGGACAATCATCAATTCATTACAGTAAGTTCCTGCAAAAGCTTTATGGCCTCAGTTGTGTTGTTTCTTGATCTAATTCCACTGAGAAGATTTAAAATACATAGTGACTATAATAGTCCAATAACATGAGACACTGACTGGACACACATCTGCCATTGGAAAGTCTGTAAAACAGAAATGTAGTGCCAGCAAATGGAGTGAGAAGACATTGTTTTTGTGATGCAACTGCAGAAGTCTAAAGAGGTGTTAATTTGAAGATGCTTCTGTTCTTGAATGCATAATTCCCTAAACTGCTGCATATCTGATTTCACTTTGGTAATCCTACTGCATACATAAAATGGAAGAAGAAAAATCCCAAATTCAGACCACATTGTTATCATTACCTCCTTAAAATTGTTTCATATTTATTTCCTTTGGACTTTTTCCATTCAAACATGTTCCATAGCATATGTGAGAAAAGTCACATGAATGGAATGGAAACATGAAAGTATAGAAAACTACAAGCTATATAGATTTAGGACACTGAACCATTCCAGCCACTTCTGGTTGTCATCTGTTCTATTTGTCCATCAGAATTGACTTTAAATTTACTTTTCTGGCTCTATTTGTTTGTAAATATGACCCTTTTACAAAACAGAGAGATGAAATCTGCACTAAATTGACATCAATACTTTCAAAGCCTGTGCTAAAAGACACACATTTTGACCTGTAAATAAATAAGACAAGTATTCCCCTCCAGATGTTCAGATATTGCTCCCTTAACCCCTTGTTTCCACACTACCCATGTGTCTTATCTTCCTGGCTCATTGAACAAAACAGGAATTTCTGTTCAATACTAGAATAGAATTCAAGTGGATGTTTATTAGACATGTCAAAGTATCCATGACATCTACTTTTTCTTTAAAATCTTTGTCTTTTTTATTACTAGCTTGTCACCAAAGCAGGCAGAAATACTCTTCCTTCCAGCATTGTAACAGTTGTGCTGGGAATCCCTTAACACCCTCAGGCAGCACAAGACTCCCAAAGCAATTTTAATACTGGTAAACTTCAGGTGAACATCCAAGCCATTAGGTATAAAGCTGACACATACACAAACTGAAGAATGTCTAAGATTTATTATTATCATACTCTTCCTGGAATAACTGAAGGTTTATCTGAAAGGTACTCTTCCTGCCAGAGACTGAAGTGCAGCAAGATCAACAAACTTCAGCTGAAATCAATATGGTAGCAGAATAGTCATCAATCTGCCCCTTAGCTGCTTAATCCAGGCCAGGATTTAGACAGACTACATACACACATCCACTGCATACTAACACAAGTGTCAGTGCCTGAAACCTGGAAAACCAGGGAGAACTTTTCTTGTGTCTGAGCAGGGGAGCGTCTCTTGCCAAGAATGCTGACTTTACTTTCCCTGTGGATCTGAGGGGAAATCCTTAACTTGCAATGGATAATCTGAGAAAGAAGGACCCTTCAGGTATGAGAAATTCACTGTGTGTACCCAACAGAGTCTCTTTGGAGGCTCGAGCAAAGGAGGGGTTGTTCTGCCATCTCCTTTGGGTATAATTTATTTATGGTATCTCATTTTATGATGATTAGGAATTATAGAACTTCCTCCAGTGAAAAATATTTTTTCTCCTTTTACTTGAAAAAGTTTGGGGTGTGTAGAATGGCTAAGGATCACACCCAAAAGGAAGATGGAGAGAAACAATCAAATTTTGAGGTTAGGCTGGTGAGTGATAAGAAAATAAAAGAGAAAAGAGGATGAGTCAATTCTCTGTGTGTATTCATATGGGTTTACCTTAACAAACCCAACTGTTGATTTCCTTTGTTCACACATCTGCTGTGATGCTTGTGAAGTTTGATTTTTGTTTTAAGAAGTTAATGTTTCATGACTGATGTTTTCAGCAGAATTCATGGCAGCTGATATACAAGGATGGCCTGAGGCCTGACATATCTTTATACTGACAATCAATGCCATGCATTGCATGATGATAAAAAGGAATAAAACTGTTTATTCTAGAGCTTAAATACATCATTAAGAAGTATTCTTCTAAAGCTACTCATTAACATGAAGATTTGGCCATCTAATAAGTTATGGTTTATTCCCCAGTTTTATTGTTCATTATCACATGGTCAAAATAGCTGACAACTCACAAAACTATTTTAATAAGTACAGCCACTATTTTTATTTTTTATTCAGGGGAAATATTTTGATTACCCTGATCAAAACACTGGGCTATGATAGCTATCATCAGGCTCTCATCATCAGACTGATGATTAGGGTTAAAATTTGCAAATTAATTTTAGGAGAATTTCTACTCCCAAGTTTTATGGTGTTTTCATATTTTGTAGCAGTTAGCCTCCTTTTAAGTAATTATTTTTTTTCTTTTTTAAATACTTGATGTTTCTCTCAAACCAGAGTGATGAAAAAGAAAAAAGTTTGTCCTGACCAGTAGACTTTAAAGGAAAGAGAAATCCAGATGACAGCCTTTGTTGTGTATCTCTAATAGTTTGGCTTGAAACAACTCAGTAAAAAAACAAAAATCCATTCCTTTTCAAAATAAAATCATGGCATATATTGCTGCAGTTCTAACCATAGTAATCATGGAGCTTGTGTAATTAAGGCCTGAATGATCAGTTTTTAAATCCCCCCCTGGATCACAGGTCTAAAATTAGAAGTGACTTTTTCTGGTTTACTCATCTTTTCTTTTTTCTGGAAAAATGGCATTGACAGTGTCCCAGCGACAGAAACTGGGATTCCCATTTGGAAAGATGCTGCAGTCTCATACCATGGGCTTCTTCTCCTACACACCTTGTTTTGGAATCACTGGAGGAATCACTCTGCCTTTAGCACCCCAATATCCTCTATCTTTGACATACAGCATACAGAAACATCAAACCATATATTCAACAAGTTTAAATTCATTTGATCCTATTGTCTTCAAGGGTTTTATTTTAACCAGACAAGGATGTTTAACCACATACCTTCTATCATTTTTTTTAATTAAATGTAAGTGTATTATTTTCTGTAGAGGAGTCTGTCCTTAATTTCTTTATATGATGCTGCCATTCAGGTCTACATAACTGATAATTAGCGCAAGACATGGAGTACTTGACAATACCACAAAGAATCTGAATGTTAATCTTAATGTGAAAAAGTTCTAAAGAAGGAACCTACAAATGTTCAGCATAAAAATCAGTGGAATAAGAATTCAAATAAATTTAAAATTGTAGGGCTTTTAACATGCATGGTTTCAGTAAATACAGCAACCATGATTAAGGAAATCAGACTTTAGAGAGCTTCTTAAAAAATAAATAAAAGGACAACAGCTGAGAATGATGCAGGAATATCAATGAAGGAAATGTGTGAAAACTAGATAAGGAAAAGCCAGGATCAACACAAAATTATTGACAATAAATTAAATCATTAACAAAGGTTATATTCTACATCCTTCTTTCTCCTCCCCACTCTCCTCCCTCAAAGTGTAACTATTTGGCTGAGACACTGAAGATGGAAGTTTTGTAAACTGTACGTAAATTACTGATATAAAACAGTTCAGATCATAAACAGGATGAATATCTAGTCTGAGATCAAATAAGCCCCAATCATTTGGAATGACACTTCTCTTCCAGTCCTGTTTCACTCATAAATTCAGAAGGCTGCTATGATCAACATGAACCATTTCCACTTTGTTTTTGCATCAATTTCTACCTCCTTTTTACAATAGACCTCAGATGAGAAATATTGCTTCCACATATATATCTCTCTATTGATTACTGGAAATTATTTAGTGTATTTAGACTTTGCAGTTAAGTCCCTGAATAAAAGTCCTAAATTTTTATGAGCCTAGATTTTGGTGTCTTTGTCTTTCAAACACATTGATTTTGCATTCATAAAATGAAGGACTGTGATATTGGAGTTGAAAAAGAGTAGGGTAATTCTTACAAAAGTGAAGAAAATCAAGTGTCAAATCACAGAGGTAATCCTTGCTCTTTTCAAAGCAGACAAACCCAGTTTTATAAGTTTGATTCATTAACAGATCAGTTAGTGATTATTAAAGAAAAATTACATTTCTATGAACTAAACATTGGAACTCTTTTGGTCTCTATGTCATGACAGGTAATAATATTTACCTTTTTTTACAAAGCAAAACATATTAAACACGCAGTCGAGCCGGGAATTGCAGCATTCTGCTGCTAACACTTGTACCGAGAGTGTAGATTGTATTTAAAGCCATCATTGCTTTGTCCTTTACCTGAGTGGGAGATGAGTTTGGTTGTTTGGGTTACCTAAAAGTTTGGATGTGTACCTGAAATTCATCCAACTGATGAACCTCTTAAAATGGAAACATTTCTCCAAGAATATTTCACAAGAAGGTTCTCTTGCACCACATGCAGCACTTGCAGCACTCAAACTGGTTTGAAAGATGTAGAGATCAATGAAAGCTCCACTCATCACTGCTGGCTTTGGTTCAGGGTCTGTAGCATCACTCCAGGCTGGAGAAGACCATGCTGTGTCCTCCTGTTTCCAGCATTTCTCTGGAGTCCAAACACAACATTTTCGGTCAGCTACAGACATCCTTGAAGCACGCATGATCTCCTATTATCCTAGAGAAGGAGAATGTGGCCTTTACTTGTATTCCCTATAGGTTAAGACTTTCTTGAAAGTCTTTTATGGCTCAAGATCTCCCCTCTGTTTGAATAATGAAAAACAACTATTTTGAAGTTAAGATGGTGGCAGCAAAGTCTGCATCTGCTAAAGCAGATGACAATTTTTCTGTCGGGGGCAAGATTTCACAAGTAATGGTCTTCTTAACATAAAAATTAGAGTTCTTAATAATGGTTAATAAACTGATTATTTTCAAAATACGTTACAAACGATATTGAAGGCATATCTTTGTATACTGGATCAATGTCATTATAAATTAATTATAATTTTGTTTCCTAATCTTCCTAGATAATAAAAAGGAATAGATAAAAGAAGTTAATAAAATTGGAAATAATTCTTCATTACATCAGTGCATCTCCACTGGATTAAAGACAAGTACCTTGGCATTAAAATTGTGTTGTGAAATGCAGAATCATGTCCTTTGAAAAAAAAAGAATTAAAAATCCCAGAATTTTAATTATATTGCAGCTTTATCAGTGACCCTCCTGACAATAGATATCTCCTTTAGTTTTGCTCAGAATTTAGTTGTTGAATACCCACATAATCCTCTCAGTGATTTTTCTTTTAGGCAGTGTCATTTGACCTGAAAAAACCTGGTTCTTGTCATATGCTACTAAGAGTAAAATGTAATACTTACTGGGCATTTGCCATTTTCTAACACAGTGCTTTTGTGGATATAATGACCTATAGAAATAAACAAGGCAGGATTTGTAGGCTGATATAAAGCTTTCATGATAGGAAAAACAGTATGGATGTCAGGGGTTGGAGTTTCCTGTACAATAGCTCGAGAACTATTCAGGTCTAGGTGTTATCAAAATCATAATATTTATAGGCAAAGTATGTTTGTGTATCTCCCACCTTGACTTCACACACTCTTGTTTGTGGAGGTGACCTGGAGAGGCAGTGATTGGCTTAACCCAGCAAACAGGAATGGATGAAAAAAGGATATAGAAATCAGGGCCTGGTGCTGAACACACCTGCAGGATAAGAAGGGGGGTCCTATGAAATTTCCCAAGCCAAATGAACAGAAAGACAGGTCTTTTTCCCACACCAATAACAGGTTGATTTAATCACAATATTTCACTTTCAAAGCACCTTACGAGTATGAATCAATGGTTCAATGAGGAACATATCAGTTTTTTCTTGGTCTCTTTCTGTGTTCACAGCTTGGTAGGAAACCCAGTAGTTAGAAGTAGACATGTCCTCCCTCCAGTCTTAAGCTAAATCCAAACTAGAGTACCAGCATTCTCATGTGCAGTCCTACAAGCCTTCTCTTATCAATATACCAAGATCAGAAAGAATTGTTAGGCTGCATGGGTATTACCATTCTCACCTCTATAATCCTTAATCAAGAACACTTAAATTTCTGAATTCGTTAATACCGTGGTGGGTTTTTTCAAGAGGAGAGAGGGGAGAAAAATTCTGTGTCAGCCAAGTAGCACTTTTGATACTTGCAACTGAAATACTCAAATACATGACCTTGAAAGTTAAGAATGAGAAAGGAAGAAAAGACTTAGAGCTAGAGCATGTGGTCCTGCTCAGAAAAAAAAAAAAAAAAAAAAAAAAAAAGC
>VZTB01017981.1:204409-217375 GCA_013397245.1 Thryothorus ludovicianus
AGAAACAGCTCTGCATATAAGAAGAAGGTTTTGCAAGGGAGTTACAGCTCATCATTTATTCTCAGTGCAGCATGCAAAAGGAATTAAATGAGAACAGAAAATGAAGAAACAAAATTAGAAGTAACATGACACCTTAGTAACAAATTATTGCAGGTTTTCTAGGGAACAAAAACATCAATATTTAATATGAGAAAAGTTACGAAAGTTCGACTGAGGAGACACAAACAGTACTTGGAATAACTTAGTGATAAAACTTATGACCTCATTTTGTCTGCCTTGAATCTTCTCTCCAGCAATGATCTATCTACAGGTTGAGAGTAAAACAGAGTTGCAACTATCTACACCAAACAGTGCTCTGTTGAAAGGGAAAATATCTGTAAACAAGTACAATCCTGATGACTGAAAAAGACAGAAAATGTCAACATCACTGGGGAAAGAAAGTGTTAGAACATCTGTGCTGAAAGGATATCTGCAGTCATGGGGGCAGTAGGGATTTAGCTTCAAACTCCAAACAGTAAGTGTTTACATGTAAACTCTCATATTGGACTACATAAACTCACACTGATTATGTAAACAGAGGCACCTAGTGCTATTTCAGACATTACAAACTGCCATCGATACTTCCACCTCTATAGGGACCTTTCTGGACCTCAAATGGCAGTAAACAGCTATTTTTAGGCAGCTGAACAAGACCTAAGTTTCTCCATACATTGTGTGTCCCAGCTCCCATTTTACTGAGCAGAGAGCTCATCAGTGCAGTCCATGGATTCTAGAGAGCTGTTCAGCTGGTAAAATTTGTGTCTCTGCTCTAAGCAGTGATAACCAGTTCTTTAGCCTCCATTGATGTTATTTGCCAGGAATGGGATCCTGTGCTCAGACTTTCTTAGTCTCTAGCTGTTGTTTCAGAAGAATAAAGAGCTCTCCTGCCTTTCATGCCATACTGTAAGTCCTTTGTAGATGTCTCAAGCCCTCAGAGCCCAACCAGCAGCAGGGACCCATTTAAGGTAACAGAAATCCTCCTAATAACCCCAATAACTACACTGGAACCTTAGAGATTACATCTGAACAGCAACATTGTGAGCAGATAAATTACTCTAAAGCTGAATCTTAATACTTCTGCAGGTTTCTGTGGTAGATTTTCACAAGCATCACTCTTGGGATAAAACCAGTTTCTGTCTTCACAGTAAGAGTCAACTTGGTTTAATATCAACTGCAGTTATGCACAAAAATAAACATAAAGACTAGTAATTGTGATATAAAAGACAATATGCTTGAAAGATAAATGGAACCTTAAAGGAAATTCATTTTGTAATGAGCTGGTAACTAGTCCAGATTAATACTGGGAACTCAACCTTTTTCCTAGCATAAACAACTTGAACTGAGCTCCTCACATGAGTGAAATTTGTCTGATATCCTAAATTCAGGTTATCTGGAGAATTGCCCAGTAGGGCAAGATAAATCTTTCTAGAGAGTTGCCTTAAAAAAGTTTCAACATAATTTTCAATTTAGACCTCTTTTTGCTGTTGCTAGAACTTTTGACCCATTCTTTCTTTTTTTCCAGAAACTATTTGTAATACATATGTAGAAACAATTCTTGAATTAATTTTTCTTTTTTTCTCCACAGATTAAATATGGTTACTTTTAGTATTTCAGGATTTCCTCCACATAAAATGGTGCTTCTCTAAAAATTTACTTTAATTTGGTCACAGGTTTTCTGCTTTCATTTCCTATAGGGATATATGTTCTTTCTTTTGATTTGGAAGAGAATGTGTCATTTAAATATGGACTGAACTTCTAAGACAGTGTCATTAAACAGACTAATACAAGAAATACATATTCACATCAGTAAATCTCTATTACAGTGAGGGCACTTTTTTAAACCAATATATCTTCAGAAAAAGCAAAGCTGTCAGCAGCATTTTGCCAGATGCTCTGGAAGAATATCCAGCTTCCATCCTATTTCTTTATAAAAACTACAATTTCATGGGATCCAAGTTTGCTACTGGCTAAATTACTTTTTCAGACCTCAACTGGAGTATCACAGGTGAAAGCCCAGGATGGCTGGAGGGTCAAGAATGAGGGAATGCTTCCCAAGTCTGAGGAATGAAATAAAACCTCCATATAACTCCATTTTACTCCTGAGAATATATAATCTTCTGAGACCAGGGTACTTCAATATCAAATAGGTCTAATCTAATTCTTAAGAAGATCCCCACAACAGGTGGGCTCCTTCTCCTATAATCCTATTCTGCTAAGCATTAACAACCCTGCTGCAGCTGGTTTTATTCCCCCCACACTCGGGTGTCCATTCATCATCCTGTGTGCTCCTGCCAACATCCCAGAGGCAAGAGGGAAACAGAACTGGTCAAACAGCAGAAAGCACTAAACTGTGATAGATCGAGGAGAAGAGAAAGGTGAGAAAGGAGGGAATGGCTCTGGCTTTTAATGTGATTCCAGGATCTCCACTGCTTACAACACACACATCCTGCTGCATAATGCAAGTGGCCTCATACACCCATATTAAGATCATATGAAATATCCCTTTGTAATTCACAGTCATACTTAAATCTTTGCCTAAATTATAGCCTCTTAAAAAGTGAGTAATAACCGAGTAGACACCAGGAGAAATATGTCTTAATTATTTTAGCTCATCCATAACCACTCTGGATCTCTCTATGCCAGCTGCAGAGGCAATCATTTGGAAACTGCACTGTTCAATAACCTCTGCATATCGCTTTCCATTAAGATATGAAAGCCTAAGCTATCTACTTACGTCAGAGCCTAGGAGTCAATGCAACATTAAATTGATGCTTAATATTCACAAATTCTTGTATTAGCATGCAAGAACATAAAGTGTTGGGGTTTTTTTTCCCCCTTCTTTTTATTTATTATTTTAGGTTTCTTCTGAATGCAAACAGTTTCCTTGCACAGGATGTAAATTATTATTACAATGAAAGCAGCCAGAAGGACAGAAGCTTGGAAATGATTTCTCCTCTGAGCAGTAGGAGATTGTTTGGGTCCTGCTGTTTTGAAAACCTTCTTCCCCCCACGCAGGCTACCCTGTGAAGAGAAAGCCGTTTGAATATTTTGGCAATCAGAGAAGACCCCAACATAAATTATGGATACAGAAACTCAGAAGACATTCTAAAAAATAGAATACTATGGGATCCATTTTTCAGCCACCATATGGTGTCAACAGAATGCCACTTTGTTTCTTTTGGGTAGCAGCTCATCATTAAAAAAATAAACAGGCTGGGGGTTTTTTGGTGAGCAGGGAATCTAGTCATTATGTAGAAAAATAACAAATGATAAACTGGCCTATTGCTTTACCATTTTCTTTTGTTAAAGCATATACATAGGTATTTTAGTTGTTTCTCTTTTCAAGCAAGCAGAGGAGAGTTTGTCATTGAAGCTCAGAGGTTTTAATTTTGTGATATATTTTCAGGTGTGGGAAAAGTTATTCAAGGTATTTTATAACATTAGACTTATTGCAGGTAATTTAAAAGTTGTTTTTTTTAAAAGCTAAATCTTATCTCCTTTTTAGTAATACAGTCCATGTGTTTCCTTTGCTTCCTGGAAGATTGAAATCAAAGATGAGATCAGTTTTGATTGTTGTTGTTCATTTATGAAAAAAAAAAGAAAAAAAAAATGTGTATAGAAGAGTACAACTACCTCCTAACCCAGAAAAGTCTTTGCTTGGTTTAACAGGTTTTCCTTCTTAATATCATCTGATGTAAACCAAGTTATTTTCTTCCATTAGTGTAAAACTTGAAAAATAGATCAGTTTTCACCATAGTTCCATTGGACATTTTCTGCACCTTACATCATTTTCCATTCTATCTAAACTAACCCTAAATTAAATTAGGTCAGTCTTTGCTTTTCCTCTATTGAAACTAATGCAGTTTCTCTTGAAAGGCTACCCTGAAAAAGCTCTTATAAAACAATCTGTCCCTCTTTTTTCCAGGTCTTCTGTGCTCACATCTTCTTTTGCCAGCTATCCTGTAGTCAGGACATGAATTGGATCTTTGAGCTTGGATTTTCAGCCTCCTAATGACAATTAGCTCTAACAGAGTGCAAGGTCACAAACAGAACAACATGAATTTGCTGCAGACTCCATTTTCTGAATGAAATAAGTTAATGGTCTGAACAGGTACCAGGGTTTATGATTGGAGTCAGAAGTTGTTACACTTAATTTCATCTTTCCTGTGCCAAAGTAAACACACTTTGAGAGATCTCTTGCTCTTTTATTGACTTTTTCAGGCTTATTTTTCCTACAATATTATAATATTTTACATATTAAAACAAACAAGAAAAAACACACAGAAATGGAATAAGCTGTATTAACAAGCTATCAAAACAATGACCATGAGTCAACATAAAATCATAACATTTGCCTCTGTGCAGAAAAATACTTCTTTGACAACAGTCCCATGTTTCTTCTTCCCCCCTCATAAATATTCCTCTCTCCCTTTCCCAGGTGAGAACAACAAATAATAAAGTAGTCATAGCATCTTCTCCCCTGTTTCAAGTTAGCTTAATGTAACAAAAGGCTTGTGTAATGATAAAACAACATCAGAGTAAGCAAGCAGTAATGTGGTTGTTAGTTTCTAGCTGGACTAAACCACTATAGGTGTTTTACAAGCTAGGAATTGAATAAAGCTACTTAACCATTCTCAGAAAACAAACTTTTCCTGGAATATTTTGTCTAATACATTTTCCAATCCAGCTGTAAAAAGCTATTGACTATGTGTGATTTCTGGTAGGGGATCTATAATTAGCCCAGTATATATCACAGCCATTTTTATTTTTTTTTCTCAATGGGATATTTTTCAAAAAAATGACTTTCAGTAAGTTTCCATCGCTAGAGTTGATATTCCTCTTTTTATTGTTGTTTTTATTTAATTTAGTCCATTATGTTTCTTTTTTCCCTTTCTTTATTCTTTCAAATGTGAAAGCAATAAGTGAAAAACAAAATCAAACATGCTAGTTATAAGCACAAGATTTTTTATCCACTGTCTGAAATTCATACGATTCAGCTCTGCTTGTCTGGTCACAGTTGTCTTTCTTCCATTTATGTCTGACTGGATAAGTATAAATGAGAACTATGAATAGCTGTTGATATTTATTATTTGTATAACACCATCAGTATGAGAGAGATATTAAAAAAAATAAATGTTATTATATTTTGGCTACATAGGGTAACAGCAAAATGTGACAGAGCCCTGACAGTTCTGTTTGGATTATATGTGGCATACAGGAAGTATGGCAAGATTTCCCCTTGGGAAATTCCCTGCTATTTGCTAGAGGTAAAGATAAAGTAGAAAAATTCTTGGAAAAAAAGTGTGGCAATGTGTGTATATGAATATATACATATTAGGCAATTAGAGTTGGCTAAGTTGGGAGTGCTTGAAAGACTGATATGTCAGTCCAGTGTCAATCAAATCTTTGCTGAATTAGTTTATTCCTTAGGAGCACAGATGCGAAAGGTTAATCACTAACACCATAAAGAGCTGTTAGCCTCTGGAACCCACACTCTGAATCAGAGATGAGTGCACACCACCACAGCTGTACATACAGCACCCACGGCTACAGCCACAGATGGGAGTGGTAGCCAAGATCAGATTTCAGAGCCACTTGGTTAGAGAAGTAAGAATTGAGTCACACTTATCTTCTTTCACCCTGTGACATTGCTGCTATTGCCCCCCTCCCAAAAGGAGCATTCTCATCTGCCTTATCTGCTCCTGACTGCTTATCTTGGTTTTTGGTTTTGCCAGTCATCGTCTCTGTATTCGGTAGGATTATCTGTTTGCTATTATTTGAGGTTTCCTTCTCCTTTGTCTAGCAAATTATCACTATTTGAATGACTCCTGCCAGCAGCTACATTCATCTCGCCTTGACTATTTCTACTTATGTAAAATGTTTACATTTTGTATCTGTCCGTGCCATCACGCTGCTACAAAATGCTTATAGAATCCCAGAATGTTTTGAGTAGGAAGAGACCTTAAAGGTCATCTAATTCCAATCTCCCTGTGCCATAGGCATGTCCACTTTCCACCAGACAAGGCTGCTCATATACTTGTTCTCATTACAGGATTTTAGTATATTTATGGTCAGGTTCAAAGGGAGCTAATACTGTTTATGTTCTGATCAGACATCTGTTTCAAGAACAGAGGTTTGACCCCTTCTCAAATAAAGATGGAAAGTATTCATTTCATAATCTGACCTAAGATTCCCTATTCAAGACATCTATAAAGGATCCCACCCAAATTTACTTGGTCATTGAAAGTCCTAAATGAGGATCCTAAGTTCTGCTCTGTAAGATCCTAAGTTCTGATCTGGAACCAGTTGCTGTTATCCATTAGCAGCAAAGAAAACTATCATGATTAGGCTTCCTAAAAAGACAACTCAGGGAATAGGATAAAGTAAGATGACATGAACTCAGAACTTGTTCTTAATCATGTTCTACAATTTTTTTTTTTTATAGAACTGAGCAAACTTTGGAGCAGATGCAATTATTTTTCAGCAATAATAACTGTATAACAAAGTTTCAAACAGCTCAAGGCATGTTTTCTAGATGATGTACAAAGCAGTAAAAATTGCCGTTAGTTTACCATTTCATATCTAATAAAAAATCCTTGTGCTTTATCTGGCAATTTATGATGTAAAGAGAGAAAGAAAAGGGTCTTTATGTGGCTACTACACTCTTTAAATTAATTTTTATGGTGCTCTCAGAAAGTTATTGTTATCCATTCCACCAACAGAGAAATGAATCATGGATAATGGCTAAGCACCTTTGTACTGTTTACAGGGATTCAGACTCTAAAGTTTACACCCTGGTAAGAGAGTATATCAATTTAATTAGGTGCTTTGAGTAATTTACCCAAGTAAGTTGTTTGGTGATAAGTCCTTAGTCCTCAATCTTCTTCTGATTAAAAGGATGATTAATCTTCAGTTGCTTAAAAAGCCTTCAGCGACAAAGGATCCAACCACAGATTTTGCTGATGTTCCCTTTTCCATTTATATTCTGAGCATGGGAAGTAGGTGGAGATGAGCTGCCTGGCACTTTGTTTTGTTGGAATATATTCAGTATTCCATAATTGCAAAATTTCCTCATGTCATGCTTCAAGGGTGGGGAGTTTTATGTTATTCCAAGTTTTGATGATATGCCAGTTGGTACAGCTCAGTGAGTTTTGGAGCACTGTAAAATTGGAGTTCATGGAACAACCAGTGTTCATTTCAGTCCCTCCTTTCTCATAGTCTGTTGCTTTCTCCTTGGTTCTGAAGTTCAATCTTTATATGAAATTGTAGCTCTGCCTTTCACAACATCCATGCACACACCATTACATAATCACTCCATTAATAGTTGTGGATTTAAAGCCTCTGATCCCTTTTGCCCTTCCCAGAGGAATAAACACAAGCTACTTTTTAGCCCTCTGCACACTTTGTTTCTAAATGCTGGAATTTCTTTGGAATTTCAGCAGTGGTTTTGTGCTGCCCTAGAAGTAGGATTCGCAGCATGAACAAGCCAGGAAAGCAGTGGGGAAAGCAAAAATCATCACTCTGAGCTTATGGAGATCATGGACATCTCTCTAAAATATTTTTCTAGAGAGTGTCAGAAGGAGAGACACTATCCCAAAGCTACCTTTGGGTGTGTTCTTATTTGAAACCTCTCCATGACGGTGGCCTGTTCCAGCCAAGCTTCCAGACACCAGTGGTGCATTTGGTCTCCTTCAGTCCTACGTGTCACACCAGTTGGTCAGTGCTGTATGTGGAACTTTGCAGAACAGCAAGGAATATGCCTGTTCTGTGGGATCTGATGCACTCCCTCTGTGCTGGCCATGCTCAACGTGTGAATGTAAATGATACCTCAGTGAGTCAGATAGTTATAGTCAAAAGTTAGAGTATTTCCATTTTAAAAGTGATGGCAGGAAGAATACAGCTAAAGCCTAAGCATCATGCTCGTGTCACTTTTCTCAGGGCTTTAAAAATATGTCAGAAGTTTCTCACTTCAGTTATAGTCGGGTTCAGTAAGCTGAAGTCATAAAAGTTTATATTTTCATACACTGACTAGACTGGCTCTTATTTCACACACTACATTTTAGCTGAACCACATTAATTTAACCCATGTTTGTGCCTGACCGTATTTTAGACTGCCTTCGGCATGCTACTTTACCAGGTTTAAGTCAGCAGTCAATCACAAGAAAACTTTGGTCTGGCATTACTTAGCTTGCCCCCAGGTTAGTGGCACTTCTTAGAAATGTGTCTTAAAGAAAGTTGCCTAAAATGCTAGCCTGAGCAATTTTAACTTCTCTCTCTTGTATGACACTGCTCTAGGCTTACAGCAGTAATTACATCGAGCAGAAATACAGAAATAAATACAGAAATACAGAAATATGTGCTGCTGTGATTACTTTCTACACAAGTGTGACAGTGGCAGGTCTTTGAATCTGTTTGGGATTTTGAAATTTATTATTTATTTGGGGGCATTTCTCACTGTATATCTTCTCCTCTCTCTTTTTAGCTCACTGTTCCTATTTCCTTGCATCACACAAGATCCTTGGGACCTCCTTTCCCCTCTCTCCTTTTTCCTTACCTACTTGTTTATTTTCCTCCACTGCTAAACTTTCCCTTTGTGCCTTCCCTGCCCTTATTTTTTGCCATGTATCACAGTTAACACACACTTAATATTTTCAGAATGAAAAAGAATACAACAGAATGCTTCCTACCCCAGTTACCTCCATTAACTACAGAAGCAGAAGTGAGAATTACCCAGGCCACACACCTGAAGGTTGTTTCAAAATAGTCTATATTTTCCCTTGTCTAATCCAGAAGATGGTGCAGGTCTTGGAGGGAGACAATTGTGATTTTAGAATACAGTGAGTGTAATGATGATGTAACATCTCTGCTAAGCTTTGCCAAACAATCCCTCATTACATTTTCCTCTCATTTACTGTGTTTATCGTGGCATGCAGAGCATGGCAGAGGATTTGCCTGGTTTAACTTCAGCAGGTCCAGTGGGATCAAAACACTGTTATCCGATGTTTTGTTAGTTTCAAGCAGGTCAGGGGGAGTTAAACTACCTGAGCAGTATCTTCCATCACCTCAGTTTGGACTGTTTCCTGTAAAGGAAACCTACAGAGAATTGCCTTTGATTAGAAAAAACTTCTCAGAAAATTTCCTGCTTTCTGTACCTCAGCTGAGTATATATTTGCAAGGATGCATAAAGAACTGACTTTGTATTAATACAATACCGTCTCTCAAAAAAAAAGGAAGTAAAAATATAAAAGCCAGCATTAATTCTTCTACATTAAGTTACACCGCAGTCAAAAAAATCAAGGAATCACAGGATAATTAGGCTTGGAAGAGACATTCTGGAGATCAGCTCTTAGGTCAGAATAAATTGTTCAGGTCTTTATATTGAAAACCCACAGTGGCAAACTCTGCACAGCCTCTCTGGGCAATCTGCCCCACTGAAAAACAGTGATTAAAAAAGGAAAAAAATGCAGAAAATATAAAAAAATTTCTTATTTATATCAAATTTGAACTTAGAGTTTATGTTTATTCTCTCCTATCCTCATATCATGCTGCAGTGTGACAAGCTTGGCTCTATCTTTACATTTTTTTCAAACCTGCCCTCCAACCCCAGAATAGATAGGTACAAAATCTTCCCTCCTAAATGCAGATCTTTTGCACTTTTCTCTTGTCTTTTCCATATTACTATTGTCATTAATATTTTTCTAGACTTCAGACTCTTAATTTTAAAATTATTTGTTTTCTTCTCTTTCATGACCAATCAGCTCTTCACAGCCAACTTTTCCCATTTCAAAAATCTCTCATATGAAAGAATCTTGTAAAAATGTCTTGTAAAAAATGTTTTGATGTTATGTATTTTTTTTAAAATTAATATTATATATTATAATATTATGTATTATATTACTTTTCTCCTCACCAGTTGTCATAGTTCCTTTCCAGTGATGGATAAATGATATGGGAAAAATTTACTCTCCCTTCAAATCTTTCTGCCAATCTTGTCCTTCTCAAAATTGTACAGATAAAGAAGAAATCCGAGAAGTTTTGGTTTCAAGTGGCCTTTTGAAAATATTAGTGGTCACTACAGTTGTCCAAAGGGCTGTGTAAATGTTTAGTCTCTCTGGTTGTGTTAGTGTATTCTCCATGTATTAACTATACCACTGACATTCAGCAGAAGCAGAAGACAATAAAGAAATTAATTTTCTTCAAGAATGATTTTTTCTGATTAGTTTTCTAATCTTTAATTTTCCAGGGAAAGGGCACAGACATAGCACTCATTTTTTTCTCTTTATAACATTTCTTTTACAGAATCAATGGGCCTCTACTAATTCTGGTCTACAGATAAAAAAGTTCACCAGTTCTGATGCACTTTCCAGCTCTAGCTGGTCCATGTCTTTATATAGCATTGGCCCTTTCACTTATCCAAATCATATCTATCACCAGTTTTAATCTCCCTATCTTCAGTGATTTATATTTGGCTCTGATTCAGGTTTGTGTTTCCTACTCCTCTGATAATGCTATTCAGTTTTTGTTATGCTTATCACTGGCACTGCCAGGTATTAAAAAACTATTCCTACTATTTTTAGCCCTTTATTTAGAGTATCTCTTTTGCACAGGAAACATCGACAAGACCTGTCTTAAAGTGCTACTTTCCAAAGGGGGTGTTGAAATACATGGTTTTAGTCAACCNCTAGAGTATCATTTTTGCACAAGAAACATCTAGAAGACTTTCCAAAGGGAGTGCTGAAATACATGGTTTTAGTCAACCCAGCCTGACAGGATCCAGTGTGAGCTCAAATATCCTGAATATGTCTTTCTACTAAGAACTCATATACAACTTGCCAAAATGAGGACAGCCAAAATGGATGTCCAAAATATTGTCATCTTCATTGTCAAAGGAGTAAACCATCCCACCTTAATGCAGCTTTTCAGTGCTACCATTTAAGAATAAAAGCTTTTCTGAAGATCTCCAGGCTTCTTTCCATTCTTACCACAAATATCAGTTAGTCCACTTGTATGGTCTCAGCATCTCTCCAGTGATATAAAAAGCTGTAGGCACTGGAAATAATTTCTTACCTCTAGTAATACTATTTGGTTTCATTTTTCCTGACAATGCAGTTTCACACTTAAATGAAATAGATTTCTATCTGACCAACCTGACTGATAAAGAAATATTTTTTAGTCTTTGTATCGTTTCAAAAATACTTATATTTTGCTCTGTATTTATGTACTTTTTTATGTACTTCCGGTTCTTCCAAGATGCATCTCATCAGAGCATTTTCCCTTTTTGAATATCTCTGGAAGAGTTTAATCTTTCTCCACTGAGTAAGGAGACATTTAAAGAGACCAGGATTCTGTGGAAGCTGGCCTAACATGCAAAGCAATAGGTCAATGTCCTAGGAAGAAGCAGATGAGGATTTGAAGCAATCTTAAAGTGCATTGGTCCTAAGACCAGATTTACAATGCTTTTTACCATTTGCCCCGCAGCCTACAAATTGAGGCTAATAATTGTGGGTTTGGTGCCAACCTATTGCTTTAATATCAGGAGGCAGAGAAGAAAGGGGAAAGAGGATAATACCATGGGGATTTTTCTCCCTAAAAAAGTATCCCTAAAACACCCTATAAAAGCCTAAGGCCACTTCCCTTTCTCTTAAGTATCCCCTGAGGATTATCTTGCTTGTGGTAAATTACATTATTGTGTGGCGAGACATAAAGGAGTAAAAGGGTGAAGAAAAGTGATTGCTGCTCATTGGTCTGTTTTCCTTGTACCATTGGCGAGGGTCAGAAGACAGACTCTAAGATTCAAGAGAATTGTTAAATTATTTTATTGCCCATACAGTTTGTTTGCTGCACCAGGTGATTCGTAGAATCAATGCTAATAAATAAAACCCTGTTCCTTGATTACTCTTTCCTATGTAAGGGTTCACTCTCAATTTTAAAGGAAATTAGGATGTGATCATAGACAAAAAGGTCAGTCCACCAATTTTATTTTAAAAAGTGCAATAAAACTTTGCAATGAGAAGAACTATTGCAAGAAAGTAACAGAAAATATTTAGCCAAACAAAACAGAAACAAGAAAGAAAGTAAATTTGTTTACAAAGGGATGTGACCATCCTGTAATAAAGTCAATTTCCAGCCATAGCTTAAAATCATAAAACTTAGAATTTAAGATCAGGGCCTGTGATAAAATTTAGGTACATTTATATCAGGAAGAGAACAAATTAAATCTCAGCAATTTGTAGTGAAATATTATTATTTTTTGTTAAAATAGAAAATCTAACTTCCTCTCTCTAGAATTTAAAATGACAAAAGAGAAATTCTAAATAATGAATGCCATTACCTGTTAATTTTAAAAGGAAATAAAGATGTGGGCAAATAAAGGCATCTCCATTAAAAAAAAACAAACCCAAAACCTAAACCAAAACCAAAACCATGACCAAAACCAAACAAAAACTAAAAACCCCACAAACCCAAAAACAGTACCAAGAGTTGACACAGGTCAGCTGACTGCCTGTTTCCAGTAGGTTAATGGATGTGTCCATCCTTGTTTAAATTTTTGGACAATTTATAGATTTGCATGATGATCCCTTTGTGTACTGGACATGGTTGTGATGGACATAATTCTCTTCCATGTGGTGCTGTGCTTCAATTTTGTGACTAAGTGCTTATAACACCTTGGGTTATGGTGGAGCAGCATTTGCACAGCATCAGGCATTTCTTTTTTCCAAATCGGCACCTCCCCCCCCAGCAAGTGTGTTAGGGGCACACAATAAGTTGGGGGAGGGGATAGGGAGAAGGGGCTACACAACAAGGAGAGTTGACTGAAACAGACCAAAAGGATCTCCCATGTCATATAAAAGCATGCTCACCAATAAAAATATAGGGAATAGAGTTTCGAGAGGAACGTAGACATTGCTCAGAAACTGGCTGGCCATT
>VZTB01017981.1:217666-284426 GCA_013397245.1 Thryothorus ludovicianus
CCATTCCATTCCATTCCATTCCATTCCATTCCATTCCATTCCATTCCATTCCATTCCATTCCATTCCATTCCATTCCATTCCATCCTTCCTTTTTAAACTACCTTTATTTTGCCCCAAGGAGTCTGTTTTAGTCTTTTTTTTCCCCCCATCCCACTGCAGAGGCAGGGAGTGATCAGGTGCTGGGCTGCTGCCTGGGGCTATCCCACAACATCCAGCTGGAGAACAGGCTTTGGTTACAGCTGCTTTACCAGTGGAAGGTGCCTGAGTCATCTTGTTATTCACTAAATTCATATATCTATTTTTAATCCTTGGTCATCTCCTGCAAATAATCTTTGGGTTAGAAGGGTTGTTCTGAGTATTCATTGCTGAGCTATTCATGCACAAACATTTTCAGAAAAAGCATGCGATCAATAGAATCAATTATTATAATTAACTGGAAAAGAAAAGAATCACAAGTGATCTAACACTGCAGTAGGTCATATTTTAGTTGGCTATTAGGAAAGTTTTTATCTCAGGATGGAGTTTACTGTCAATAATAATAAGGAAATCAGTCTGAATATCAATATTGATTCAGACTTTAAGGGATGCATTTTAATGATAAAATTTGATGCATATAATTACCTATTAGCAGATCCTAGTCATTATTAGAAAACTTCTGGAATCCCCTCTATCCTGGAACAAGGTTTGTCCAGGGTGGATTGTTGTATTGCTCTTTGCCACATCTCTTGCGTGACCTTGGATGCATCAGATACCCATTCATAAAATCACTACATTATGAATGCTTAATAGCATTTTGGAAACAGATTGTGAAGTTCACAGATATTATGATGATGGAAGCTGTATACATGCTAAAGTGATTGTTTTTCTGTTTGACTTTCACTTCTTTTTTTTCCTGTATAATCTTGGGTTCATTTCTAAGGCATTACATTGTTGAAGTCACTGGGAGTTTTGCTTGCACAGGGTCTAGATGACTGAGTAGGCTCTGTGAGTGATGAGGGACTGTTTGGCAATTACTTTTGAGCCGTGTCATTATGCTGAATATCATCCAGACTCAAGGCTATGTCTGACTCATTATATTTGTGGAACATTTTTTTGCCATGGTATAACGCAGCATTTACATTCAAGCTGCAGCTCTTGCTGTCACTCTACTTTAACCACATTGTATCATGCTATGTTATTTTGAGAAAATGTAGTACGATTTTTGAGATACTCAAGGTCTTGATAAGCAACTGATTCAGTACAAACCATTAAAATGTGTACTGTATAATGGAGGGACATGACATTGGTGAATTGTTTCCTTTTAAATCATTAACTGTCCATTGGTGAGACAGTTTAATTAAAGCTTTAAAAGGCAAAGCTATTACCAAGAATTGGTCAAGAATGACAGTCATATGGAAGAGGATCTAGCAAAATGTTTGCAAGATATATGAGGTCTAGAGAATATTCCCATCTGCTCCTTCAGTATATCAACCTTTTCTTCCAAAAAAACACTATTTGCCTTATGTCACAGGGTGTGGAAGTATTTAGAAGACAGGACATGGTCATCTGTCCAGATGAAAGAAGTACAGGAAAGTAAATTCTTTTATCAGCCTTTACTGAGCCTTAGGGCCACCCATCTGGAGTTCTGGGTTGAGATCTGAGCTCTGCAGTGCGAGAGACACGGATGTGCTGGAGCAAGTCCAGCAGATCTCCACAATTTAGTTCAGGGATTGGAACATCTGACATAAAAGGGGAGGCTAAAAGAGCTGAGACTTCTCAGCGTGAGGAAGAGAATGTTCAGGGAACGACTATCAGTGTGTTTAAATATCTGATGGGAGAGTAAAGAAAGTGGAGACAGGCCCAGTGGTGTTCAGTGGAAGGACATGAAGAATAAACACAAGTCAAAGCACAAAGACTTCCATTTAAACTGAAGAAAAACAGGGCTTTTACTGACACAGGTTGCCCAGAGAGGTTGTGGACTCTCCATCATTTAAGATACTCAAACATGACTGGACATTGTCTTGACAAATCTGCTTTAGCTGAACCTGCTCTGGGAGAGATGTTGAACTGTATGATCTACCAAGGTGCTCTCCAGCCCCAGTGGTTCTGTGAGTCTTCGATTAGTGATGCAAAACATTTTCTCAATGTCTGTGTTGCAGATTCCCAGCTGCATTACAAAAGTGCCTTCTCCATCCTCTCCTGTGTATATCTATTTAATCACTACTTATAACATTATTAAAACCTAGTCAGAATCTAGTTGATTGCCAAAAGGGCTATGAGCTATGAATTCGGTTCCTAGTCCTTAAAAGAAGTTCTGGGCGCATATAAAGGAAAAAAAAAGCACTTTGTTATCAGTAGAATGATTTGGATGTGCCCAGTGCCTAAAATGGAATGTCCATTTCTGGTAAGCAGAAAGTAATGCTTCTATCGTCGCTCTCCCTGCCACAGAATATCAATTTATGTCAATTCTGCTAGTGGCTTTTTTGTTACAGACACCTGTCTACTCTGCCGGAGAGACATCAAATCATTTTAATTAAATTTTCTCTAGAGGGAAGTTCAGCAGAACAGGATATAATTATCCAGATAGGAATTTTGTAAGAACGTTGAACTTAACATCCTCTGCTTTGGTTAAAAGTGTCATTGGATGTTTAATGAAACAAAATGGTCAGGGACCTCTATTTTACTTTTCATCTAAAACATAGTATTTCATTCTGAGTCGTAAGTATAGATAGAGTGAAGAAACTGCTAACTAATGGACCACCACTACCACTTCATTTAGCTTTTAGTCCCAGTATAGCATCTTCATGTCTCATTTGTGAGAGATGTTTCAAAGTACCAGGTCAAGCTTCATATTTTTAAGGTAGCTGAACAGGAACACAGTCATGAACAATGTAAGATTTCAGGGTATTCTTATGAGAAAACTATGTTTGTTTTTAATTAAATTTTGCTCTTCACAGGAAATTCTTTCACAAGGAGATGGCTGTCTCTACTGTTAGGACTTATGAATGAAAAGTAAATCTACTTCTCTACTGAAATAGAAAATTGAGGGCTTTTTCAGAATTCATTTATATGACTATCTATAGTTAGTTTGGGCTGCAGTTTGGGTAGCAAATCAACTTACCTAAGTATATAATTTTGTTTATGCATCTGCAGCTGTCAAGTGAGATATGAATTAGTGAAGTACAGGTAGAGTAATTGTA
This sequence comes from Thryothorus ludovicianus, assembly GCA_013397245.1. Lineage (NCBI taxonomy): Eukaryota > Metazoa > Chordata > Aves > Passeriformes > Certhiidae > Thryothorus > Thryothorus ludovicianus. Next base: position 220,847 of record VZTB01017981.1, read on the forward strand.
TCTCTCAGTGCCAATACAAGGTGTTCTTAGAAATCAGAGAAACTATGTTCAGCAAGGGGTTTAGTCTAAAAGAGATCAGAAATTCCTGCAAAATACTAGGAAATTTGCAGCTGCTCACGTCTTTCTTTGCAGTTTTGGGTTTTTTTTCACTTTGAGACAATAAATTCAATGTAAGTTTCAAAGGGCACACTCAAATTTAGCAGGCCAAAACCATATTATCAGAGGTGAGATTGCTGTGATAAATTTGTAAACATCACTTTCTGTTTTGTAGTACTGTCTTGCCATGGCAAATTAGTGGCACTACCCTTGCAAAGTTAGATCAGACAAGATAGTGTCATGGCTTTGGCAGGTTAGAACCACAGAACTGAATTAAAAAATAGCTTCTTGTTAGATTGGAACTCAGAGCATATTGTCAGCTAAAAGTGATACATTTAGCCCAGGAATTTTGGAGAAAGGAAGAAATATACAATAATCAAGTGTTCTAGCCTGTCAAGTTTGGACTATTAAGTTGCATACAGTCCTGAACTGGCTCCATTCCGTCCCCAAAGCAGTGCAATTTCTAGGATTTTGGGCTCCCTTTCACATTCTGAAATAAAGTGTTCCTTTACCAAGGCTAAAAAATATAGAAGGAAAAAACAATAATAAAGTTTACCAGACTTGGAAAGAGAAGGGAATTTGACATCTTTTTCCTTTTCATCTATTTTTTGCTAGACCTGGAAATGAGCAGAATTGAGGTTAAGGTCAGGTCAAATGTTTCACTTACCTGAGGTGGAGCCCCTTGTCAGCACTGCAGTATAGCAGAAAGAAGAGCAAATCACCCCAGTTCTTTGACACCATTAACAAGATTTTTTTCAGAGAGTCAGGTATTTCCTTGGGAAAGATGCTCCAAACCACTGATGAATCCCAGATGTAAGACAGGAAGACTTCACCTTACTCTCCTCCTTCTGATACAATTTTCACATTCACAGAAGAGGATCTTGATCCCTATTAATTTCATGTTAACTGATGCATGAAAAGACATAAGGGACAGGGGTATTTTTTCTGTTTCTGATCTCTCAATAGAGAACCTGAGATCCTTTATCCTTAGCATGTTCCTTAAGTGTCTGAGTAAGATGCATTTCCTGAGTTAAAAATTTTTTAATGTAATTTGGACACAGATCATAATCAATTACTATTAATTCCTATATCAACATTAGGAAGGACAAAAAGAAAAAACATTTTTTAATACTTCTTCTAAAATTAATTAGTTCTACCTGTACATGCAAATATTGAAGATTTAATGAAATTTCTGACAGATCTTTCCAAGCTGCTAAGCAATTTAGAAAAAGAGGGGGAGAGAGAGAGAGAGAGACATGGAGAATAAGAGACACCTTTCTGAGCAATAGACTTACAAAATATGCCTGGCAAAGAGATTATCAATAAACATAAGGTATTTCAATACTGACAAAACATTCAAAAGATGCAGCTTATATTGCTGATAAGTAGCAGTACTTCATCTCTTTCTTCCTTTCCCATCTAGCTTCTGTGCATACAGGAAATAGCTGAACTCTTCAGTCCTTTATATTCAAATGAATGTTTCCCACCAAAATATTCATTCAAATGGGAATGGTAGTGATTTTCAGATTCTCGAAGGCAGAGTGGAAACAGAAAGATAAATGACTTTCTCACATTACTTCAGTGTTATTGTTATCTTATATTGTGTGATGTTCCCTCATTATCTGTCGGTACACAAATCCAAGCAATGCATAATTTCTGAACCAAAAGTAAAATAGCAAAACATTTTTCAAGATGTTTTCAGCATTTTTAGACTTAGATGAAGGGAAAAATGTGTCTAACCCTGGCTGATAACAGACATTAAAATTCTGAACATATACACTAGTCTTGAGGTGCCTGAGCAGACAAGCAGCCAAATTCTTTCCTGAGTTCTGGTCCTTTGGTTCCACTCAGGTTAAAATGGAAAACTCCTGAATTTAAACAGCCGTGGATGTTAAAAGATGATAATGTTGATAAAAGGGTGGGATAGTGGGCTCTGCACTAATGATTACCTCCCTCCATACTGAAAAAACAATTTTGTGAGAGGAAGGACACTGCAGCAAATCAGAGTTACACAAGATTTTTCCAGCTCTCACAGTCTAGGCTGCCATGGCACAGATATTTAGGTTATGTAGGGAACTCTCCAAGAGAGAACTCACCTGCTGCAGAAAGAGATTTATCTCAGTACAATTCCCAAATTTAATTTTTCCTCTCCTTTTAACATAGAAAATGTAGATTCATTCATGTGAGAAGGGGTGGGTGAAAGGAATCAGAATACTATAAGGTTAGGAGATTTCTGAATTAGTTCATAATTTCAATGATACTTTTAATTATTTACATTGTAAACAAATAAAATGAGATACAAACCCTGAGAATATATATATGCAAAACAGAGGTAATTCTTATATCTCACTTTATATGGTTACTGAAGCATAGGTAAGTTTTTCATCCTCCAGAATTTCAGAAATATATACAGTTAGATCATTGCTAGCTTATAGATTTCATTTAATTAAAATGTATGTCTAAATTTTAGGCCTCTAGAGTGTTCCTAAAACCTACATTCTTAGAAAGTTAAAGTAGAAAGTAAATGCATTTGAGGATTCCAGAAGAGGAGCCTGTTTGCCTAAATTTGAATTTAAACAAAAAGTTTATACAGTAAACCTACCAATATTCCTCCTGCAGACTTCCATCTCAAGGAGTCAAACACTAGCTTAATGAAGCACCACACTGGGAAATGAATCTGAAATTACATGTTTAGGGAATCAGATGTCCCAGAAGAACATTGCTGGATCTTATATAGATCAGTAACTCCTGACTTGACTTCAAAATTAATTTTTGTATTTACCATCACTCTCCATCCTGGTCTCTAATATGTTTTGGGTCAACTGGGAAAGACAAGTTCCCAATGAAATGCTTTCTGCTTGGCTTCAAAAAGAGCTGCATACATTAAATGTTAGACATTTTCCATATTCTTTGGGCTTCTTTTATATTGTTCTATTTTCCCCTCTAAAATATGAAAATATCAGAGATAATCATGTTTATTTCATGATTTTCCTACCTGCCTTTGGAGAAAATGATGTAACATGATAGGAGTCTGCTTCTGCTGAAACGTAGAATGTAGCTGCCCTAAAGCAAAACAATGGGGAAGATCAAACCAATTAGAGATTAGCTCTGATTAATAATCTACTTGAGCTCATCCCTCAAATCTAGTGCACTGGTGAGGTCTAAGTTAAGAACTCAATTTTCTGACTTCCTTCAGTAGAAGTTAGCAGGAAAGTGTTTCTGAATGGCCTTTTCATACATTTAAGATGTGAAATGCCTTCATAATTACCCCCTGTAAAGACAGCCTAAGGGACCAGCTTTCTCTGTCAACTAACAATGCATGATCAATAATGCAGTCTTGGCTGAAATCCTCAGATATCCAGCTGTGACCTGTTTTGGGTTTGTTTGGGTATTTTTCCCTTTTATGCCTTTATTTCACTTTACAGCTTCACCAGTTTCTAATCTGTAGAAGAATTTTAAGTTTCATCTGTAATTATTTGGCCGTCTAAATGCTTTAGCTCGATAAGGATACTGGAACTCCCCAAAAAGCCATATAAAGTACTTATGACAGCAAATGTATCTTAATCTGTAAAATAACCCTTCGTTTGTTTTCTTTTTTTCTCTGGAATGCTCCAAAATTCATGGTAGATAAAGTCCAAAATCATACAGGAAAAAGAATAACCATAAAATGAGAGATATTTTCTGTCTTTACTGTGTTATGGTTTGTCATTTTCTTTTTAAATTTTAATTTCAGTAAATGTTTCAGGACCTAAAATAATTATGAATGACCTTTATTTTTTCCTCGATATCCCTTTTCAAAACTATTGATCCCCCCAAGCTAAAAGTAGTTTGCAGAAAGGCCTTCCACAGAACTTTAAGTGCTCTCTATTGACCACATTGCAGAGAAAAAAAGCCAAAAATAGCCTCTCCAAGTATTCTGCAGTTTCTGTGACTAGACTGCATAAGCACATAAAATTTAAAACTTGCACTTAAAAATCATTCATTTGAATTAGAAAAAGGTAAAATTTAGAATAATCAAGATTTTTTGATTGGTCATGCTTCAAGGTATTAGGAAGTTCACAGTTAAGAGTGATAAGAAGGAAAACTCTTTATGGGCAGGATGCTATAAAATTTAAATTTCCTGAGGTTTCTGGCCTGCAACTCTGAATTCTGCTATGAGCCTAGCAGTATTCAAATCTAATGGGCTATTGGCCCAAATTTATATGACTTCTGTTACATTCTGAAATTTCTATTTGTAACTTTAGACATCTTGAAAAGAAACTATGCTACAAATCCCACTAAACTGAATGTCTCTGAACAGGATATCCATTTTATCAGCCAGAAAAGAGTATCCAAATTTCTGCCTCCCAGTGTCTCTTTTCCACAAGTAATATTTCAAATGATAGCAGTTAATTCTTACATCTGACAGTCTTCATGGACTTTCACTTTCCTCACAATCTTATACTTCAGACTTTATACTTCAGACTAATTCAATTTATCTTGTCCATTTTACTCAAACAACTGAAACAGATCTATGGTAAATTAATGTACTATAGATAATTTGGAATGCAGTGTGAGAATTCAATGCACACCAGCAGTACTGTATTACCTAAGGATATAAGATTTTAATTTAAAAAGTTAAAGGTCCATAAATCACACTCTATCTACACTTGTCAACATTTCTGACAACCCATTTTAACATCTAGAATTATTTCTTTCTTTATCATATAAGAGATTTTAGTTTAACTCCATTTTACCCTAGAAAAAGAATCAAGGAGCCTAAAGTGATCAGAAAAAGGAGGAGAATGTTGAAGAAAAGTAAAAAAAAGAACCAGTTACTTACTGAAGACATTCCTAAAATTTGGTGGGGGTACTCTTAAGGTGGATGAGAAATGAGCAAATAACCTTTTTGTGGTGTTTTTATTACCTAGCTTATGCAGATAAGGCCAAGACATGAGATATAGGACTGAGAATGGACGTGTGCTGCATGGCGGAAGATAGCTGGTGACAGCACCCCTGACAACCCAAATTAAAGAAATCCTGCTTAATATTCCAAAGCTTAGGAGCAAAGTGATGACCTCATTCCAACTTGGGTCTGTAAACAGCAATTACAAGTGACTAGCAGCAGGAAAATATACGAAGAGCCAAATTAACATCTATTCTGACTCCAATCTGGAAGGTAGTCAAGGTTTATTATGTTGTCCTCCTTTCTGTCTCAAGGGCACACTTTAAAGCCTACAGCACACCCTGTGTTGCCATGGCTCTCTCCCTAACAGCTGTAGAAAGCAGGTAGTTCAAAGCCACCTCACAGATGTCTCCAATGCATGAGAGTCAAACAGATAGTCTTAATATAAACACAATCTAACACCCTGCCACAAAGGGTAGCAAAAAAAAAGAGATAAGGTGTGGAAATTTCAGATAAGGAAACACTAATTTATAATTTCTTTTTCCTTAACTATTTAGGGCTAGAACCTCAGGAAGTAAAAAGATGAAAGAAAAGCCTTCTCAGTTATACTCCATGATACTAACAGGAGTTCCAGCCTTCAGTGTCTTTCACACTTTGATTCATTTGCCACTAAAATAAGCTCATACGTAGAACCAGAATTGTAGGAAGCTTTCATGACACCCAAGAGAAGATTTCACAATAATGTTCTCATCTCATCTGCTTCTCATCCATCCTCTCTCAGCACATCCTCCCTTAGATCCTTAGATGCCTTTCCCAGCAGCCCAACATCACAACCTCTCCCATAAGAACATGCCAGATGTAGTTGACTCAGTGAATTTCCTTAAGCTCCAGCCCCACTTGGGAGGAATGTGTTTATCCCAAGCAAGAGGTAAAAACGTCTTCCAGTTTATAAATCAATTTGTTTCCCTTTTGTATTAAACACTCCAACTGTGAACTATTTAGAGTCCTGTCTCTCCCAAAGGCAACCACTCCTGTGCAGCCCACTTGGGTTTATTTCCTGACATTGCCACCAGCTTTGGAAAACGAGCAAAGCAGCTGCGTGCTTCTGACACTTCACATTCCTGCTTTCCCCCATTTGGTATCCTCTCTCAGAAGATTTTTTGTAGGCATGTCCCTCTCATACAACTCTTTCTGGAATTTCTGAAACTAAAAAGGAGGGATAAAAATATCAGAAAAGTAGAGGTACCACTCTACTGGATGTCTTCAAACATTAATGTCTCCAGCTGAGAAGCTGCAATAAAGTGGCCAATGACCAGAGATGCAAATTCAATGCAGATAATATATCAACATTTTAGCAACACATACATCAAAATGATCATTGATGGAAATAACAATAAATTAGCCATGTTTTTAACCTACCATTTATACGAACCACTGGTCATTACAGTTTGAAAAGTAAAGTATAATTACAGCAAATGCATGATAGTAAGTGCTTTTTTCACAGGCCATACCCTTTCTCATAGATTATTTTCCACTGAATACTTTTTATGATGGGATTTATCCCACCTTATTATAGCATTTTGGAATTGGGCAGCTAATTTTAGCCAGCCGAAGAGGAGGTACATTCAGCAAGCAATTTTTTCCACCTATTTGGGTTGTTATGAATTGGCATTCTGCCACTACACTCTAAAATATCTTCAAAGGTGCTGAATGGAGGAAAATTATGGTATTTAATGTCATATATGTATATAAAATGCATCAAACTCTTAAAAAGTTGCTGCAACCATTTTTTTAATTCCTTTTGGGCAGAGGGTAAAAGGTAAGGAAGTTGATATCAGCCCCACTGTGACTGTTGATATGATTCTATGTAATATTGTTGAAGGAAGGGTTTTTCATTGAAGTAGAAAGAAATTTTGTATTTTTTTTCCTCAACATCCAAGTTCATATCATATACAAAATATTCCTTCATTAATTAAAAGTACTACTCAGTACTCAGTTTTTTTTTCTTCCTGATCTTCATGGTTTAAATGTGCTTAAATGAAAACCTGTGAAGCTACAGTTTCAAACCAATGACTCCAACATTAAAAACTCTTCAATATCTGGTATTTTCAGTCTTAGAAACCACCTCTCATCATTCTTGTGGATAATGTAATAGCTTGAGCATTTTAGAAGGTCTGTAATTTGTTTCTCCAGTTCCTGAATGTTTTATAGGGCTCTTTTCAGAATTTTCTTCAATTTTAGTACTGTGTTCAAAACATAAACATCACTTCTGACACAATTTCTGAGTTTTGCTGCAATAATGTATTCTGCACAAAGAGTTATGAAATTGTATATATTCTAGACACAACTTTGGTCAATGAAAAGTCAAGCCTTATATAAATTTTTCTAATTCAGATGATTTTTCTGCTTGAAGTCCCATTCTCTCTGCCCTGTTTAATTCCATGCATACCAAGCATACTTAATATTATTATTCTGTGTATTCTCTTCCTTTTCTGCTTGCACCTCTTTCCTTCCATGATCATCTCTCACTCTTAAGAGCAAAATTTCCATCAACAGTTAAATACTATTTTTCATCAGCTTTGTTACTGTTAAAGTAATAATTTACTCTCTTAGTCAGGTATTCCACATGTCCAAAAATAGGAGTACTTTGAATTTGGCGAAAATAGGAGTTTTGTGATGTTGAGTGTCTCACCCAATATCCTCTTGTGCAATAAGATAGAAAAATCAGGTGTGACAGTTTCTGTTCTAACATATGTTTAGGACATTCTCCTTCATGGGTCTGTCCCAGTCTGGCCTGTTTTCTGTGCTCCTCGATGTTCTTGACTCCTGGTAATCAGATCTCAGTTTAGGTAACTCACACACATCCATGTATGCGTGTGGGGGTGTGTGTGTGGATGTGGGTGTGTGTTAACTGATATTAATTCTTGATCCCTGGCTTGGTCACAGGATTAGGGGATTCTTTGTTTTGGTTTCTGTTCAGGGGATTTTTGGCATTTTTTGGTCGGTTGGTTGGTATTTGGTTTGGTTTTTGGTTTTGGTGTTCTTTTTTGTTTGTTTTCTGGAATTTTTGGTTGTTTATTTGCGGGAGTTTGTTTTGGGGAGGTTGTTTATTGTTGTTTTGTGATGTCTTTCTTTTTTTGTTTTGGGGGTTGGTTTCTTTGTTTGGTTTGGTTTGTTCTTATTCATTCTTTTCTGGCTTCTATCTTACTTTCTAGAGGACAGAATGAAAAGAATTTAAAGGATAGTGGATATTATGCCCAGGTCTGAATATTGTCAAAAGTAATGATGTCCACCTGCTCAGATCACTGGAAGTCACTTAATCCTCATCCATCTTTGTGGAATAATGTGTCCTGTAATATGATGCAATAAATGCTACAATAATTCATGCATCAATGACCCATGTCAGGGTGAAAGTCATCTCACTGAAGCACAGGTGAGTGTTCCCCTTTAGCCATTTATGCTCTTGCTACAGTACTTGAAGACAAAGAGAACAGCATAACAATTGATGTAATTCAGATCACCTTCCTTACATGCCTGCTTCAGAAAGGGAATGGATAATGGTCCAAGACATCTGTCTTGTCTCTAAAAAGAGTCTCACTGATTACCTTGCCCTGGGTACCCAACTTTTAAATTGCTGACTCCAGCCTTGCTAACTGAGATTCAAAGTTGTAGCCTTCAACTAAGATTTCTACTTAGCAAATGATCCACATATTTTCTTCTTGAAAATTTTTTATCTCATTCTGAAACAGACAGAAGCTTTTGGAAGATTTTTCCTGTTAAGCTAATTAATGCAATTACCTTTCCCATCCTGACTACTGACATCAAGGCCTAAAGTCAAATACTCTGTAGTGCAGTTTTTGAGATGTAATAACCAGTCTTTTCTCATCTATTCAGCATCAGTGAGCACCTTTACTTTAGGCTGTGGTGTCGGTGGTCAAAAACCATGTCCTTAAAAAAAGTGATCTCATTCACAATCCAGAAGAAAACTAAGATAAATAAGCATTCTCTTCTCTGAATTGGTCTCAGGTTGTAGTCAACCTAAAGAAATTACAATAAATTATGGATATGCAAAAGAGTTGTTCATATTCTAAACTCAGTTAACTGTTAATCATCTCAGCAAACCTGTTGGCTTACTTTGCATTCTGGTACAATTAGATGTGTTAGAATTCCCCTAGGCATGCTGTCTTCACAGGCTAATTTATTTTTATGAACATCCCAGGGACACTGAAGACATTTTGCTGAACTTTGTTAACACAACTTGCTGTCAACCTGGTGCATTAATGAAAATAGTTCCACCTTTCTGATATGCTACCGACATTTAATTTTAAAAGCACAATTAATATATGCAATGTTATTGTGTCTCTCTCTCCCTTTCGTAAGCCAGTAAACACTAACTTGGGATTTATTAACTGCTAAAAGCAGTAGACATTCAATCAATACAGTATACTTCTGGCATGTGAATGTGGCAAGAGCATAATCAATCTTTTGGAGGAAATGTAAAACCTAAATCCCAGCCATCTGAGAGGTTTAAATTCTGAGAACACTGTTGTGTTGTTTGAATTATCTTGGGTTTTGTTGACATTTTTTGGGTTTTTTTTGTTTAGATTTTCTTCTTGTTTGAGTTTGGTGTTTTTTTGTTTGTTTGCTGATTGGTTTGTTCTCTTTTGGGTTTTTTTTTGGTTTGAGGAGGTGTTCATAGAAGAAAGCATCAGCTAAGAAAGCAAATACATTGGTTACATTTTACATGGCAAAATACCATAATCATATCACAAATGCCATAACCACTACAAAATGCAGTGGCCATAACAAAATATTGTGGTCATATTACCCAGGACCTACTTGAACTCACAGCCTCCTGTCATGTGAAAGAGATTAAAATCTTCTTCAGCTGCAGAATGTCAGAAATTCATCAGAAAGTCATCATATCTAGTGGATTGTTATCAGACAGCACTTGGGTGGCCCAACATTCTATCTTCCACGAGTCAATAGAACATAAACACTAGCCAGTAGATTATATTGTGTCAAACCTGCTTTGGAAATCTATTTTCATCCTAAATTCATGCTGTGTTTCCAGCATCAGTATCTCCATGTTTTTCTCTTGAAAATCTAGCTTTGTCATTGGGCTTTAAATAACATGAGAATCATTTTTAATAAAATAAGCTAAATAAATATGACATTTTGGTATAACTGTAAAACATTTCTTTCTGTATTTTGATTACCATAGGTTGAAAATGATATTTCAAAAAACCTTTTAATGGTCTATATTAAATATAAGATATTAGTGTTTCATTTTCTGCAAGACAATATTTTATTGCATCTGATTATTTTTTAAATGTTTTTATCTGCAGACTGAATGATTGTCCTGAAAACTGAACACTTTATCCATAAAATTATGAGATTAGATTTATTTCTTCTTTTTCTAAAAAGAAAGCCCAACAGACAAAAACAAACCCTAGTCTTGAAAGTCAATATTAGTCACTATCTAATGTAATTTTTAGTGGGTTTTTTCTTTTTAATTTAAACTTAAAAAGTGGAACAAGAAAAAATATTCCTAAAAGTCAGCTAATTAGAACTGAATATGAGAACATTTAACCTTCAAATGAAAAATATATCATGTTGGGTTTCCCATGTCATGCTACTTAATATTTGGCAGCATCCAGATAATAATGCTGGCCAATAACAGACTCCTGCTCAAATGTCTCCCTGGCCTGAAGTTTCTTGTTTATTATGAAAGCAAAGTAAAGCTGGCTTTTTGATTTATTTTTTTTTAATGCAAAACCAGACTTTTGACCTAACTACATGCTTAATCATTTGTGATAAGAATTTACTTCCCCGCAGCATTTAATGATTTCATTGAGAAGTTAAAAGCTTTGGTCTGGACTATCTGATCACAATAACTGTCCCACATGTACCACAGCTGCAGTATTTTATACATCTCACTCAGCCCTACAGAATCAACAAGAGTTTCACCCCAGTGAAGAGTTTAACAAGACACAGGCATATCAGGATTTCAGCATTATCCATGTTTTTCCTGAATATGTTTTACTGATGAATGTTGAGTTCTTTTTCTCCCCTTTTTTTGAATAATAATTGCCTTCTATTCTTTACATAAAATGAGTTTTGCAGGGAAAAGCACTGCTGGTCTGCTGGCACAAGCTGTTGAGAACCAGACATTTCCCTTCTTCATCAGCATAATGCCATCTGCCACAGACAGGAAGGAGGAGATTAAAACTAAGGAAGAAGGAAGAAGTCTTTTCCAACAAGAAAGATGTTCATTAAGTCTCTGGTGATATCCATTCAGTATTCCCCAGTTCTAGTCAGAAAAATAGTCAGACTGTTCAAAATATAGTATATTCCTGGAAAAAGAAGTGCATTCATTTTCTTTCTCCTTTATATTACAATTGATCCATGTGGACTTTTGAAGACAAAGAAGCTCTGAGGCTAATGGAAAAAAAACAAACAAAAAACCCAAACAAACAAACAAAAAAAACCCACTTAATAACACTTTTGAGACAAGGAACACTAAATTGTTTTGTGTTTCAAATATTTGAGGGCATTAAGGAAATGTCACTCAGGGCAAGGAGAATCCAAGAAAAAAGTCAACATAAACTAAATAAAATTCCTCTCACATGTCTATTAAAAAAATTATAGACTGATTCCTTTTTTCTGGAGTACCTACCTGAATCCAAAATAATAAACCAACAAACACAAGATGTGTTTTCTGTTTATACAAGGTAATGAACACCATGGAAATTTGAAAATTACTTTGATCTTTTTGCATTAAAATTACACTTACAGAGTTTAACTGAAACGGATCCTCACTGAGCTAAAGTTTTGCAGAAACACTCACTCAGAATAGAACCAGTCCCTTAAAATTTACGTCATGCAGAGCGAAATTAGATCATGAGTAAATAAAAATGTCATTTTTTTTCTTTTCAGACTTTGTGAATTCATGCAGAGAAGCAGAAGGAAGTAAAATGACTTCCAGTCTTTCCTTAGAATTGCTCATTTATAACACCAGAGTATAAATAAAGTTGACATTCTCACTGCTACTCTAATATATAAAAAAAACCTCCTTTTGAGCTCTGAGAGCAGGACCACTACATCCAGAAGAACTGTGCTCTAAACCCAAATGGAGTAAAATTCATCTTTTCAAGAAGGAATTATCCATCTAGCAAATTAATGCCTACTCAAACCGGTATTTCTTTGGGCAGCAATTTGCTAAAGGATACCACTCTGGTATGTTCACTTCCCCATATGCACTGTACAGGAAGCCAAAGAATCTAACACAGGATTCTGGACTCCCTCTGGGAACTTAGAGCATAAATGCTGTGATATGCCATGGTGATGCATGACAGTACAAGTATGGTCTCAGGAAATTCTTGCACACAGCCACATAAGAGAACTACAGCACATTTAGGCAAAATCATGCCCTTTGTCATATCTGCAAATTAGTCCTTCAGCCACCCCAACCATATAGTTGATGATCTCTTTTTAAATAGACACCCTGTTGTTACTGAGGAAGCTGCTACCTCCTTGTGCCATATCTAAAAGAACATAAAACACAAACTGCAACACAAACAAGGAGAAAAAGTTAAGCTGAAGAGATATCATATCATCAATACTGAGAGTGGAAAGGCATACAGTAATATATCTGTCAATACTGGAATGCTCTCAGGAGCATGATTCCTTGTGCTTTTTCAGCACTGTCCTATGGCATGTTTGAACAGATTTCACCCGCTGAAAGTTTGGCTTAATTCTCAGCTTGAAGATACCTCTCCTTTTGTTCACACAATTTTCCTTAATTTCTATTAAGATAATTTAAATGAGGCTCTGCTAATGCTGAGGAGAAGAGATTTTACTCAGGCTATGGTCTGCACTTCAGTAAAGATGCAGGAAAACACTGGGCTCAAAATACTGAATTACATCAGTGACTTACTGTTTGTATATTTATCCCCTACAGGTTCTTAAACTCACTCTGCAGATTTTTTTCATTTTAGTTATGTCTCCCTAAATAAAAGAATACATATTTTTTTAATTCTCCTGTTCTTTAAATACTTTTTCTTTCTCTCTCTCTTTCTCTCCTTCTTTCTTTCTTTTTCTCTCTCTCTTTGTCTCTTTCTTTCTCTCTTGCTTTCTCTCTTTCTCTCTCTTTCTGTCTCTTTTTTCCACTGACAGAATTTATTATTCTCTTTAAATGTACTGGCCAACCCATTTACTGCTGTATGGCACTCAAGATAAAGTGGATAATCTCTCCACGTTCAGCTCCATGAAAGTCCTGATACTGACTTTTCTGTAGCCAGGATATCAGCTGTACTCCAGGTCTTTCCATTTTCTTCCCAGTACTAAATATATGTGAGGTGGATTGTTTTTCATCTATGCATAATACAACAATATTCAGTGGACATTAAAGAGCAAGCCTGCAGATTAAACCCAGGTGCACACTTACAGCAGCTTAGTTAGTAGTTTGTAAGGCCATAGGAAAAATTTTATCCTCCAGCCAAGGTGATATTATTCAGCATAGCTCATCTGGGGCTAATATATCTAAAGAATAATTTATTCCTATAGCTTGACTCTTTCTCACACTCCTATGTCATGTTTCCCTCCTAAATCATTAATGTCATTAACATTTCTTATTTATTGCTGAAAAGTAAGAAAACACACATAATACATAATATCCACCTTACCTTTAAATGTCTACATGGCTTTAAAACTGTAGCCCTAACTGATTTATGTGCATTCAAAACAAAGAATGAGCACCTTAAAAGGTTGCTTAATATTCATAGCCACGTACTTGTCAATTGTTTATTATGAAAAAATCACAGAAAAATGCTGGGAAATGCTCTTGTGCTTATTGTGAGCAGAATTTTCTAAATATATGTCTTTACTTCTGAGTTATGTGTCTTGGTTCTATTTAGCATCACTAAAGAAAGATTGACAATTGGCAACTGTGATTAACCATTCCTCCAGCTGCCACCTAGTAAGATTGAGTGGATCATGTCTTAAAACAACAGACTCTCCATTAATTTTAAGAGAAACTTGCAGCAAGTTCTAAAGTCGAAGCTATCTATGGTGTAGACATCAATATTAAAAGATCTGCTTCGCAAACAATGTCAGTGGGGCAGGGGGAGCACTCGTGGGTGTGTGGGTTTGTGAGTGTCATCCTTTACTTTCAGTGGAAAGTTATTGGTGACATAATGGGGTATGGAATCCATTCTGAAATATATACGTATAACTAATTCCATAGTCCCCATTTTCCCCATGGAAAGTGGGGCAATAGTTACCCTTTTTAGCCAGATTGTTATAAGGGAGCTCGTCCATAATCTGTGTGAAATAGTTCTGAGATTTCACACGGACAATTCAGAAAATTGCTGCAATATTAATCTGTATTTTCATTTTCCTTCTGATTCAAATGTCTCTGCCAAACATAACTTAAAAAAACACTTTTTGAAAGGAATCAAACTTTCATTGAAGTGAATTAATCCTGGACTTTGAGTGGTAACAATATCTACAGAATATGTTATTTTGGATAAGTCTGAGTGTAAAGCAAGATGTATTAATGAAAGGAAAACAACTTTTCATGTTTGCTGAACAACAAAATATTCAGTAGACTATCCTTTGTGTTTGATTATAAACTTTTTGAGAAGATAAAGCCTTCTGGCAATACATCAAACCTTCCTGCTTGGTTTCAGTCTAACAACTCCAAACTGAGTACTTCTTTACAACTTCGCTCCACAGTGCTCTTTAGAATGTCCTTAGGTTTTCCTCCAGGCAATGGCAGCTATAGTATGTGCTGAAGGATTTGTCAGTACAGATATTAATACACCATCAAATAGAGAAATTCTTTTTAACTCCATGTCAAATGCAAAATTATCATTACTAATAGAAGAACTTAGCAATGTATTTTTTTTTTAATCTAATGCATTTTCATTAATGCAGCTTTCTTATCAAACTTGAGGGATACTGTAACAGACAAACTGTGATGACCTTGGACTGATTCAGTACTGAGCTTTTTAATTTGAATATATAATATTGTCTGGGAATACATATTCGAAAAAGAAAAAATGGACCCCAGGAATAACTTTTCTTTTTGTCTTACACAATTAGCTTGTAATTTGTAACTAGTATACTAATTCCAAAATTAATTCTAGTTCTCTAAATAATATTTTATCTGCACATATTTAGAGAATGATTTGGATGCACAAAATATTAACCAGGGTTGAAACTACGGAATTATAGGTACTACCAGAATATTAGTCCAAAACTACGCTTATCTCTATCAAGTTTTTTCTCTAAATCTACACAGATGAAACATTACTTAAATTAGTATATTTAATTTGCTTTTGCATGAAGATCTTCAAGTATTTAAAAAATAGATTCTAATTATTCCCTTCCTTGTCTTGGTGAAAAGAAAATGTTGCTGTATTCATTTCTACATTAGTATTTTAAAAGAAAGAGACTTGAAGGATTTGGTCTTTTCTAAATTGCAGACAAATGAGAAACTGACTGATGGACAGTCATGTCTCAGCCCAAACATGATACAACTTCTGTCATAGCTATGAATTATTTTCTTGAGTTTCTTACATTACCATGATCATTTTTTAATTGTTATTCACAACATTTAAGTTTAATCTTGCTCCTGATATGCACCAATGTACTGGATTTCTGGTTTTGGGTTTGTTTTTTTCCCTAGGAAATTATTTGTGCTTCCTCTCAACACTTCATTCTCAAGCAAGCTGTAACAGCTTAGAGAAGATATTTTCAGCTCTAAGCCTGGAGACTGGGAACAGGACAGGATCAGGCTTTAGCCTCCTTTTCTCCCTGTTAGAACTGAAAAAGGTTCCCATCCTTACAGAATGTACAGCCTGTTCACTTCAGATGTTTATAAGCCTCCAAATTTCTGTTCCTGCACTCAGCTGTGTGGCTTGCAGTGGAAAGATGGCCAAGTGCTGTGCAATGCCTACCAGCACAGCCTGGAAAGTCTCAGATCATAATTCCTCCAAAGGCTCTGCCCCTTGACTCCAAAGTGATTTGGAGCAAACTATCTTGTCTCATTCTCCATAAGACAGGGATTGACCTTCCTGTACAAAGAACTTTGTTACCTGTGGTCACAAAGCCTGGCAAAAGAGTTAATAACTTTAATGGAATTATTCAAATTTGAGTTTATCCGACTTCTTGATCTGAATTACCACCACTACACAGAAAAGTCTCCCCAGATCACCCCTGACCTTCCCATGTGCTCAGCTGTAAACCATCCTTCAGAGTTTGGGTATTTTGTGATGCACACAAATTGAGGGATGTGCTGGCTGACCAACTTCATTGTTCATGGGAGCCTGCTATAATGAAGCTTGGTAAAGAAGTATGAGCAACCCATCTCTTCAGTAACTTAGAAATTCCTCCATTATCTTACTTCTGGTTTGAAATGGACTTTATTAGTGAATGAGTCTGGAAAGTAAGAGTAAAATCCTCTTAACTGTTTTGAAGTTCTGGGGAATTTAATGTAATAAGTATTTTTTTCTCTTTTAAGATAAATTAAAAAATTACAAAAAAAAAGCTTTAGGCACAGTTTTGAAGGGGAAAAAATGTTTCTTTGAATTTTTAAACTTTTCTTGGATAAGTTCTGTGTAGATTTCAGGTTTGGACTTGAGACTTGTAAAGTAAAAATATGATTACTGTTGCATAAATATTTGAGACTACTTCCAAGTTGTTTGTCTGGGGGTTTTTTACCAAGTGCAATGAACCTTCCTGTAGTCAGTCAGTACAAAAAGAATTTATATTACATCCCAGTTAATATCTTGGAAAAAGAAATTTTATAGTGCTCTTGAGTTTAGGTAAAGAATAAGTAATACATTTCAGACACTGAGTTGGTCAGAGAACAAAAATATTCTCTCTAAAAGAGCTTCCAAGTTATTTTCATGTAATATTTTTTTAAGGAGCTCCATCATTATTGTGAAAATTTTCTTGCTTCATTTTTCTTGATTCTCTCTACAAGGTTTTTTTCGTAATTCTTCTTAAGCCAAACCCCATTTTTACAACTGGTACTTATGACTTCAAATTATTTATTTTTTACAAATAGAATTAGGAAAATAAAATAATTTTGTTGAAAAAACAATTTTATTCACAAGTCTGAAAGACAGGACCAGAATATTATTTGTCCATTTAAAACCTGGATGATTTCTCTGAGTTCTAATAGATTTGGGGTACTTTCAGTTGTTTTTCCAACTTTAGCAAGCATATCTTCTTTTCCTTTTCCATTAAGTAACAAGCAATCTTAAAAGTACAGCACAGTAGGAGTCACCCTTACAGAAAATGAAACAGGCCTCGCAGCATGTTCATAGAATTATTTGAAATAAAATACAGCATGGTTTGATGAATGGAGATTTGACCTAGATTGGGCTTGAAGAACTGTGTTTCACTCTTACTGTAGTAGCTGACCTTCTAAGTAATCTTAATCAAGCCTTATTACTTCTGCTTTCCTTTTTCAGGGTTTTTTTCTATTTTTGTCTTAAGGTCAGAGTCACAGACTGGCTCTATGTCTCTACTGTATTTAGCACAGTAAGGCTTTAATCACAAATTGCTAGCAGAAACATCTATATTTATCTTTACAATCAAATGATTTATTCATGTTTGGTCTAGACAAATCGTGCAGTTACTCCTGCATGATGAGCAGATATAAAATACAGGAGTTCTTCAGATACATTATTCTCAGGATAGTCTGTAATTGTGTACTTATCACTACCAAGAATGAATATTTTATACTTGCAAGCACTTAAAGTGCACCCCTTCACTTGCTAAAATACTGTGCTTCACATGAACTCAGCTGATACCAAAACATGCATATTAGGGCACGCTGCACAAGGATCCCAACGTCTAGGGAATTTATTTAACTTCTCATGTCAAATATTCTGCATTTGTATATTTTACAAGGTATCTCTTCCTAATGTATAAAGAAAGAGACAATGGATCTTTGCTTTGATGCAAGGAGCAGCATGTTGGCTAGGACCCTGAAGAATGGGTGTTCAAACACTGTTGTGATGGGCAGCAGTTTTAAATCCCACAATGTGAGCACAGAGTTAGCAGAAATGTCAATATGAGCTCCATAAAACAGAATGCCACCAGTGTTCTCATTGAAGGATAGGAAAGGGGAAATGAGTTTTTGAAAATAGTCATAAATAATAAAAAATGGTTGGCCTATAGCATTTTTCTTAAATTAACAAGAAGAACCTGAACCCAGTTTAAAGTGCCTCAAAGAAAACCTGTCCAGTGTTGAGGGATGGGGATTTTGATCAGGATAGATCAAGTGTGTGAACAATTTTCAGATGCATAATTTATTTCCTGTTTTGAAAGAAATTGCTTAGCCTTGAAAGGTTTGTCAGGAACATTATCAAGATTTTTAAGAGTATTCAGGGAGTTCAGCAGGAAGAAAGAAATACATTCCTAGCAGATCCCTTACAAACTAAAATACAATTTCATAAAATATTCAACATCTTTGTGGGCTTATAGTTATACTTATAGGAACCCATTCTCCTAGGATAAGGAACTGAATCTGTTGCATATGTAATGAAGCCATAGGTAATCATGGTCATAACTGAAGGCAGAATCCATCCTTCCTTGCATGAAGCTCTTGTGGGAACAAAAACACAAGGAGCTCTGCAGCATACCAAAGTTTTATTCAAATTTATGACCCAGCCACCAAACTGCACTGCAGCTCCCATGTAGGCTTGAAAAGCATTCATGGCACCTCTAAAAGCAGGGCCTTTAAGACAGAGGCTTTGGTTTTGAATTCTGCCAAAGTTCTTACTCCCCTTATGGTCTTACTCCCTTAATCCCTTTGAGGTCTCTGGGTACTCTGCACCAGTCCCATGTCCCTACCCCAGAGGGCCCAGGAAGCTTTAAATAGTCTGGTCACAATCTGTCCAGAGAAGGGAGGGAGTCTTAAAAGAAGACGTTACATCACTGGGAAATAAAAAAAAAAAAAACACCAAAAAACCAAAAACAAAAAACAAAAAACAAACAAAACCACCCAAAACCAAACCAACCAACCAACCAGCCAAACAAATAAAAAAAAACACCATAAAAAAAAAACCAAAATAAAAACAAACAAACAAACAAAACAACCAGGAAATTTGTGAGGGGATAAAAAAGAGAGAATGTATTCCAGTCTGGTGCTTGGTAAATATGAGCAACTGCTCACTAGATTGGAGGCAAGGAAGGCCAGCCAGATCCGTGCTAGATTATGACCAGATGCACAGCACTGGGTGAATCACTTCCATTCTGTTTCCTTTACTAGTCTTTTCCTTTACTGATTTTTTTGGTCAGATCCAGACTTCAAAACTGAAATGTCTGACCTGTGTTTTAAAAAAAAAAAATTAATGGAGCTCTCCTTCCCCACAATGTGCCACTAGCAATGTCTGTGTCACCTTACCTGCTGTGCTTCACTGCTCAGGTCTTGGGTTTTATCACCTGAGTAGGAACAGGCATCCAGCATCACCCACCACCCACCTCTGCTGGGGCATCTCCCCTTGATCCTTGCATCAAACCAGGGCCAGAGAAGCAGGAGTCATACAGATTATGGTGATGTTCAGGGGGGTTAGGCTTTGGTGTGAGGACAAGTCGAAACTACTGTGAGAAGATAAACAGTCAGCCTGATGTACCTGAGTGACCACTGAAGGTGATGGAGGTCCTCCAAGGCTTCCAAGAGGAGCAGAGAGATTCTTGCTTATAATAACAAATGAACTGAACAGGTGAGAGGACCTTGAAAGATCATCTGATCCAAATTTTTGTGGCAAAGAGACCTCATATTATCTAGCACCCCATCCAGTCATATCTTGGAAACTTGAGCAATGGTGTCTCTATCCCACCTGTGGGAAGATTGCTCCAGTTTTCATGGTAACTCCCACTGCCTGTGTGAGGTAGTCAAGTATTTTGTTTACTGATTCACTATATGTTTAAAATGCACTTCTCTCTAGGGTGTCCATGTCTGGATCCCACTATTATCAAGTCTTCAGAGTAAATATTATTTCTCAGCATGAATCTGTGCTAATAAAATAGAGTTCTGGTTTCATCTAGGTCCCATAGCTGTTTCTGTAATACAAATAATCACAAATACAAGATTGAGATTCTCAGAAGGGGTTGGAAAAATAGGTTTAAGGCAGTAAAACTTAGGTAAATAATGTCAAATAAGGCAGACTGGAAATTGGTGAGGAAAATGGTGAAAAATGAGGTAAGTAAAGGTGGTAGAATGTTATAAGAAGAACAAAACACAAATAGATATTTTTACAAGAGAATGACATTTGAAGACAGGAAGCTTTACACATACTTCTCCCTGACAGATCCCTTCTGATGAAGAATGGTAATCAGAAAGATCTGATATTGCTTTGTCAGTAACTCAACCAGAAAAATATCATTTTAGAAAAAAAAAAATTATAAAAAGGAGGGATAGAATAAAACTTAAGGTATGGTAACAAGGAGAAGAAGATTTATTTTGGGAAGAAACAGTAAAGTAGCATACAGAGTAACATGTTATTGAAATATTTAGCTACAGCGTGCTATTTTTGAAAACTGTGTGTTAAATTATAAAGTAAAAACTAAAAAAAATTGGCATAGTAATTTATTGATAGTGTAAGAAACTTATTTTCAGTCCATCCATGGTTGTATGAAGGTAGGTGCATCTTGCTAGTTAGTAATGAGTGATGCTAACAATTCAAAAGAAGATGGATATGAAAGAGAGACATGAGAAGAAACCTAGAAATTCTTCAGGAAATTTTGTAGTTATTATTCATCCACACATTGAAAATTTTATAAATTGTTCTATATAATTCTGTGTAATGTAAGCATGACCATCTGCCAGAGATAACCTGTTTTTCCTAAAAATCTATTTATCAGCTTAAGATGTAAGAGAATACAACATATTCATAAAAAAAATCTACTATGAGAGAAAATCTATATATGTGTGAGAGTAGGTGCGTACACAGATCTTGACATATGTTGTTGTCGAGCTTCTTTTTTTAATATTTGCTTTTATACAGGCATTACTTGCACAAAATTGTGTTATGTGTCTTCTGAACCTTTAGAAAGTGCATTTCCAGGGAGGGCACAAGGGGATCAAGAGAGATATGTAGGAAGTAAAATTGCAGAAAGGAGACAGACGTCATTAATCCATCGATCTGGCTGCCTGGGTCTGCCTCTCCCTGCATTGCTGACTCCCTGGCAGGCTCGAGCCAGGTAGCGTAGGAAGCACTAATGCAATCTGACTCAAGATCAATACTAACATGGTCTTAGATGCACTGTTTGTGCTTGCCAGGGTACTAGTTTGGAGACGCTACTGGATTATGTTTTACACCTTTTTAGCATCTAACAAGCATTCTGGGCCCCTAACAGAAACCAAACACAATTATCAGAAGGCAGAGAAAGGCTGGAGGGCTTGGTGATGTTGTGATAACAGAGCAAACCTTTGACCTCTCAGTTAGCAGTCTAAACCTTGCTTAAATTAGTCATGACAGAGGCTTAAAGTCTGCACTGATTTTTAGAGTCTCATGGAAACAAACAGTCTTGCAGGAATTCAGGTATTTCTAAAATTTGGTCTTCGAACTGAAAAGCAATTAGAAATGACCTGGGATTCTGAATCCTTTTCCTGTGATCAGTTTAGACATGCAGGCATGCAGCAAGTGGTGTCAGTCATGTTTGTGAGCAAACTCCACAGGGATGCTGCAACTGCAAACTTCATCTTCCCCATCCTCAAAGAGACCTGCCCAGCTGGTGCCACAAGCTGTTGGGAGGCAGAGTGGGATGGTAGTGCTGCCATCCATCCTCTGTGTGAGCTCTGGATAAAGGTCTCCTGCCTCTGAAAGCAAACTCAGGTCTCTCCAAAAGCACCGAATACATCTGTCAAACAGAAGAGTCTAAACCAACTTAGAATCATTTAGTAGCTCTGATATATGTTCACTGCAGAGATTCAGAGTTACAGCTCCCATTTCAGCTACAGGATGCCACACAGACATTATGGTATGCAATAATTTCAGATAGAATATTTATATAGAGCCATTTAAGCTCCCCAAAGCATTTCACGTGTGAGACATAGGCAAGTATTATTTCATTCACTAGCAAAATGACATCACCCATTCATCTGAAATGCTCTTCTGCACTTCAAGTATGTTAAGCCCTAAGCAAAAGAAAAGAAAAAAAAGGAAAAAAAATGCAGGGAAACCTTAGGAAAAAAGGGCATGAAATGTGTAATCCACAAAAGATAAAGATAACAGACTTGTTTACTTCCAAGTGCTTTCTGATAGTATGGGAAAAACTCATCTCTAAAGAAAAAAATCCTTCAAAATATACATTCCCAGTCATGTTTCTGATTTTTAAATTATTCAAAGTAGGACACTTTCATCAGCCGAGACACTTGAGAAAATCTGTCCTGTTCAGGTTATCTCTCAGTTTCTTTAGAGATCTAATGGTCAAAGTGCATGGACAGATGTCCTCCTCCAGATTCATCCAGAATACCTCCACCCCCACAGAGATTCTGGTGAAATTTCCCATCCCCGTTGACTCAAATAGATCAGAGTTGATGTAAGAAATTAGCAGCTAACACTGCTTTTTGCTATGGGAAGAAGTCTTCATTTGCCATGCTGCTAGAAAAATAGAATTCAAGTCAGCACCAAAGGACCCCTGTGAAGGACACAGAACTATTATATCATGTGCTGTGACATAATAAAGGAAGGTTAATACCCAGTGTCCTGCATTTACCTTAATTGAATTTTTGGTAAGGAAAAAAGGTCAACCACTGAAGAGTCCTGGGAGAAACCCTTTTGCTCTTCTAGATTCTTCTTTTCAGGGTTAGGATTAAAAGCTCAGGAGGCTGAATTCGTGTTTGGACTTCGTTGTTTATTGTTATCTAAGTTACAGCCTCACTGACCATGAGTGCTTCTACATGTTATGTTAACAAGGTAAAAATAGAAATCACAGAGAGAAGCTTCAAGGTCCTTTAGGCCTAAATTACCCAATTATGAGATGCCAACAAATTTATTTTAACTTTAAACCCAATAACCAGTCACCCATGTCCTGCACTGTGGAATTTCTCAACCAATCATACAAAATCACCCAAAATTATGAAGAAGAAGAAGAAGAAGAAGACGAAGAAGAAGAAGAAGAAGAAGAAGAAGAAGAAGAAGAAGAAGAAGAAGAAGAAGAAGAAGAATCCTCCATCTTGTTACATATCTATTATTTTAACCAGCAACCTTAAGTTCTAAATTTCCCACCCTGTGATATAACACACTTTTACTCAGCTACACATGCACAAGCTCCATACTATCACTCAGTTTAGGAAGCCTTTCCCAGGGTCTCAGGTCAAATGCAGTATATTTTTGTGGATCATTCCCTGTTAGCACAGAAATTCTAAAATCCTCTGTGTCCCAGGTTCCAACAGAGACCATCTCTGCAGAAATATTACAACTTACTTCGTGCCTGACAGAACCAACTAGAGAAGCCAGACACATCTCTAAAACCATATCTAAGAGAGGAGAAAACAATGAAAAATTTTCTTTTTACTGCATATTTTTTGCAGTAAGGGACGTCCCCTCTGCTCCCCATCCTCTCAGTGGGAGGTGGGACCAGGTCCACACGGCCTGGCCACTGGGGTGGGGAAAGGAGCCCAGGCTGGCTCCGCTGTTGTCCAGGCTGAGCTGGGTGTGAGTGCTGAATAATCCTACTGCCACTGAGCCTGGCACAGCCTCCACCATGAGCAGCCCCATGGCTGCTGCCCAGCAGAGATCATGGGTGTGACCAACAGCAAAAGGTCATTCCCTAATGCAAGGCCCGGGTAAGGGTAACTCTGGCAGTGCTGTGAAAGTCCATTTAAAACAGATCAACCCAGTTCTCCCGAATCAAAGGAAAGGAAAGGTGAAGGCACTTGAAGAGAAAAACATAGAGACATCAACATCAGTGAAGAAAAAAGAGCCAAAGCCCAGATGTGAGGGAAACGAGGAGATTCCTTAGTCTTGGGCTGAAAATCTCTTGTAAAGCTTTGGTGAAGATATAGTTGATACATCAGACTCTTTTTTCTCTTTTGGAATGCATTGGGGGGATGTGGCATTCTAACCACAGCCATGAGCAGAGGCACCAGTGCTGATGTTAAAGTAGTTGTGATTTGATGAGAAGATTGAATACAGAGAAATGACAAACCTTGCCCCACGGATAGAAGAAGAAAACATCTGTTCCTAGAAATGAATGAAGATAGTTTTTGTTTCTATGCTAAAATAGCTCTTCCTTAAACTGCACCTCAATAAGCTGAAAAGATCCATGGTGGCAGCTGTGGGAAGACTACCAAACGTGGGAGGGGCTTCAGGACTGTAGATTCCTGGGCAGCTGCTATTTATGAAAATTAAAACCATGACAGAATTGTTTCTTGTGGGAAGGTCTCTGTAGCATGGAAGGAAAAATTCTCTCCCTAACTGAACTGAAGAAAGATCATTTTAGAGGTGGTAAACTGACTGAAAATACCAGGTCTTGTCTCTTTACATTGTTAGTGGGAAAATAAAAAGGAGTTAGGAGGTGGAGAAGGTTCTGATGGTTTGTTAAAATTGTTAAAATTGTTGTCCATTCCCTGAAACTACACAATTTTTTACATACCTTGTTTTTTCCCTTGTTGTGACTGACTTCAACATCAGCATTTCCCAATTCTTTCCTGTTTAAAAATTGTTACTAGAGATGCAGAGAAATAAACATGAAGCACTGATGAGTCTGAGGTAATATGGAACACCTGTGTTACTGCTTTTCCTTATAATAAAAGATGTAAAGATGTGGTTGATTTAAAGAATAATAATTTTTAATGAAAATAATAAAATGCTGTACATATTCTACACAGTTCTGGAGATAACAGATAGCAGGTTTCCCCAGCACAAGCAAGGCAGCTTTGTTTCTCTTTAGAGCTCAGGAAGGCGAAGGTCAGACAAATCAGAATATGGAACATTTGGTTCCTCATTGGCCTCCCTGGTGCTTTTTCCTCTCAGTGCATTTCATTTTCTTGGCAAATGTCTGTGACATATCAGTAAGTCATTTTAACTCTTCTTCATGCCCTACTATTTCTGTTTCAAGATCATTAATAAAACAGCAGCTTGGAAGGTGGCACAACAGGCATTCTAGTATGTGAGCAGGTAGGGTCCCCCCTGATGGGGGGCAGGTTTCTGTACTATTAGCAGAGCCAGGCTTCAGCCTCATAAATAAGCCGAATATAGTCTATAGAGAGTTTCATAAATATATATATATGTGTTTCATATATGTGTGTACATATATATACAAATATATATAAATATATATATATATATATATATATGAAAAAAGCACAGTATGCTTCTCACTGACTACATATGTGCCATTGAATCATCTATTAGAGAAATTTTACCCTGGAAATTCAGGTCTTATAATTTTAAAGTTTTGAAATGAAACCCCCTCAGGCTAGCCCAGCATAAACAATTAGTTGCTCCCTGTTAAACTCCATATCCATAACAGTCCATTTTGAATGTTTCATAAGGTACACTAAGGGACATCATTAGTATGTGAATTTCTTTCACAAAGATCACAATGAGGGCTTTAGGAAGAGAATGCACATATCCAGGGAAGATTGGCAGACGGAACGTCGCAAGCTGCTCGTGCTGAGTCAATTCAGAATCAAGTGAAAGAATTTGAGCCATTTAGCTCTACTTCTTTTGATCCTCAAATCTCTGCCTTCACATAATCTTATGAGTACAGTTTTCTAAACCCAATTTAATATCCTATCTTGATATTCCCTACTGGGTCTTCGGATTATTTCTTTAACTGTTTTTTCTTCTTTTATATTTTCTTTTTAAAACTTTCATATTTTTTTTTTCTGTGTATGTATGTGTATGTGTTATTCTAATATGAAAACATTTTACTTTTTTGCCTTTTAATCTATTTTCTTTTGCCACTGTTCAGCGGAATAAGCCGTTTATTTCCTCATCTATCATTATAGGTAGGTCTAATGTTGCTTCTGATCAACTTCATTGACTTCTGCATCCATGAGGGTTTACTTGAAATAGCATGAAATGCACACCTTCTTCTCATTGATTCCTAGCTCAGAACCCAACTCCAAAACTTGAAATCTAATATTTACCCCACACACACCCTTTAGTCACATAAAGAGATTCTAGAGACCTAAACAGAAATCTTTACCTGTAGATAAATCTTGAACTTACAGTAATCAATAGTTGGAATTCCAATAATGAATCAAAAAAAAGATCAGTTGAGCAAAAAATAAATTACACCCCTTTGGCAAATAGGTTGAAATAATGCCATAGCAGGACAAATAATTTACTTTGGCTTTGCTCCTAAGTAGCAAGGATCATATTTGAAACAGCAGAAAAATTCAAGTGCTAAAGATTTTCCAGGCTCCCCAAATTCACGAGTTAATTGTCATGAGAAAAAACAGCCAGTGATTATTCAAAGGGCAGAACTGTATGGTCATCATAAAACATTTTCTGTCTTACTTTGCATAGACTCAGGTAGTCGTGAAATCCATGTGTAATATTTGAGAGTCATAATTTAGGAACTTTTTATCAGGCAGGATTTATTCTACTCAAATTCTGTGGCAAGTTTTTTAACAACGCACTTGCCCCAGAAGAAATAAAATAGTTATTTTTCAGTAACAAGTAATATTTTTTCAAATAAATCAATATGTGGTGAAATCTAATCCAGTTTATTGTGAAACTTTCTATTGATGGAAAGTTCCAGTGAGGAACAAAACAATGCAACCCATGAAGCCTTGTCAGCTGCGTTCTTCTTTTGTGCAATTCGTCACTATTACCCACTTCTAATGACTTTGGATTTATCTTTGACATGAGTGGAACTATAATAACAATCTCAATAGTAAATAACAGCTTTTCCTATTTTGGGTAGAAGTTTTCTGTGAACACTCATTTCAAAATAAGAGTGTTTTTATATAAATTTAACTAAATTGGAAGGGAATTAGATTTAAGTTATACCAAAATAGGTCACTTAGGCTAAAATAATAGTGTCAGCACACAAACTCAAAACAAAATAATGAAGGGTGTGAATAATAGCTGGTATATTTATTTGGTTTCCATTCAACATAATGTTTTATAGCAGAAATAGCAAGTGAAGGCTACTTTTACAATGCCTGCCTTGATGGTAGGAAATCAAAAGCAGGGAAAAAAAGCATATTAGTAGGAACTGGGAAAGAGAAATTCCTAATGTGCAGCACTAGAGCCACAACACAAATTAGTGTCAAGAATATGAGTTATTTTTAGACGCTCAGTTCCTACTAAGATTCCTCTACTCTTTTTGCAAAGTGTATATATATATATGTATCTATAGCTATATATCTATATTCATACTTCTGAATCTATCCCAAAGGGTTCAGTATTAAGCAAGACTTTAGTTCAGTTAAACTCAGCAGGGTTATTCTCTTGCTTTTGTAGTTATGTGTATGACTGATTTGTACAATCATAGGAATATCAGAACATTTTAGAACTGTGTCCTGATTACACTAATGGAAGAATAGCTAAGATCAGGCAGGCTTAGTTTAGGTATTAATCTTATTGACCTTGATTTTATTGAAATTTCAATTGATTTTTCTGTTTTCTCAACATTCCAGATATTTTTTTGTTTTCCAGTTGCTGAAAGCTCATACAACTCGAGTTAGCAAGTGCCTTACAGATTTTCTATTCATTATTTTCAACGTATCAATTTAAAATATAGCTTTGTGATATTGGATCACATTACATATGTCATATGGTCGAAAATTTTGAGAACACCTAATTGAATACTTTTTATTGCTCTATATGCATAAGTACAAACTGTCATTTCCTGGGGGAGTTCTCCAGCCAGGGATACCACTGTGTTAAAGGAAGCCACAGATTCCCAAGTCCAGTTTAAATCAAACACTTTAGCATCCAACATCAACCTGTGACACTAAAACATAAAATTGTCTTTCAGTCAGTAAAGAATAAGCTTATGAAACCCAGGAATTATTGTTTTGCATTTATTGTTGCTTTTCCAAGTTTCATTATTAATTGTTTTTAAAAGTGAATATACTTAATTATTAAGTTAGCAAAAAATGCTGGTTTTGGTCTCAACTAGTAAAGCATTGATAAAGTTAAGTTCCTTGTAAACCAGTCACATGCTTTTTTTTTACAAATATAAAAATTGACAACGGAAGTGTGCATTCCTTTTTTGTCCTTTATTGTTTGGGTTTTACAATAATGTGCAATTGTTGAACTATGTGTATTCAAAACTGATTATACTTCAGGAAAAAAGTTTATTAAGAGCAATTTCTTGTTTCATCAGCATCTTGAAGAGACTTTAGTATGGTAAAGACTTTTAAAATGTCTTTTTGGAAACAATTTAAGATAATTTTACAACTGTAGAGAACAAGTAAAACTAGCTCTGAGTTGTAGAAATTAAGCAGAGGGAAAAAACCCCAAGATTACTACTTTCCACCTATATATAGAAGTCTGGACAATCCCAGGAAAATAACAGAATGTTCTCAGTGCAAAACTTCAGATTAAATACCGTGTACATGCTGTAGGTCTGTATGGCTCCAAGCCTTTCCATCTCTGAAAGAAAAACTAATTTATTTCATAAGAGCTTCCCATAGAATTGTTTTTTGACTTTTTGAGAGTTTAAGGATAAAGAGAAAAGGAAAAATGGGGGGGGGAAACACTCAAATATTGTAAAATTATCACTTGTGAAATTAATGGTTGCTTTCCCCACTGAAAAAATTCCTAGAAAACAGAATCTCCTACTTCATAATGTATTATCCTACACACAGGGGCTGAAAAGGAACAAATCACTGGGATATTGATGAGCAGGGTCTGGGAGAAGAAAGAATGATATTAAAAAATGCAATCTGCTTGAAAACTGATAGCAAGAAATGAAGAACAAAAATACTGCCTTGGAAAACTGAAACCTGGAACTGGAAGAAATCACCAGATCACCAGAAAGCAGATCTGATTGAAACTGATTCCTTGCAGTGGTGTACATTCATTGCCTCATCCAACTGTGGCCAGCTCATCACAGTAGCTCTAAACCAAGTGATTTGTCTGTGGACAGCTACTGTACACAGGGACCTGGGGAAATGCAGTGAGGAAGCAGCCTGAAATAGAAAAAGATCTTGGAGTCCCAAGTTCCAAGAGACTGAACTCCAAACATCCTCATTCACTGGAAGAAATCACAGCAACTTCCAGATAGATCCAGGACATAAGGAAAGCAGTACAAATGTCAGACAGCCAGGGACACAAAAAGAAAAGGAGACAGCAAGAGTAGTATCTGTGTCCATATTCCTGAAATAACCAATAATTTCCCAGGAGAAAACCCCAATCGGCTTATAGGAATACAGAGTACACTGAGTTACTGCTCAGTTCTTGTACCTTAGTGTTCAGAGCATTTTAATAATGTCTGAAATAGAGGAAAAATTAGTGCTATTGTCACATATGATACAGTAAACATCTATATGTTCAATAAATAGAAATCTAAATGCAGTAATTAGATATTTTATAAAACAAAGCATATGACACAGAGTGAATCAAATTATAATTTCTATTTTGTTATTTGTGGGAAAACCTCAATATAAAAAGAGGAGGAAGAAGAATAAGGAGAATATTTTACTTGTTTGACAAAAGGGGTCTTTTTTACAAGCATAATGAGGTAATGCCAAAAAAATAAGAATACCTTTCCTGAAGAAATTTCATTGTAACACTGCTTAAGGCTTTTTGTTCATTTTTATATGAAAGAAAATAACAAGGCGAACACCAGAAACTCTCAGTGAAACAAAATTTTCCATGTGAAATATTTTATTTTCAGGTGATATGTTTTCTCTGAGCCAGTTCATCATTAAATATCACCACCTATGACTGCAGAACTTGCTGGAGGCTGTGGTTCAAGAGCCTTTTAGCCCAGCTCTTGGCTGTAACCTGTGTCACCCTGCTCTGCTGTGAGGGAAACAGTGGAGGGTTCCTGTGTGAAATGCCTGCCTGTCTAGACTGTTGCCTATACCTCTATATATAACAGTTTTAAACTGTATCATTATGTTCTATCTAAATTAAAATAAGGTACCCACAAGCGACTTACCACAAATGAAAAATTATTTATGTGTTATCAGCCAAAAAGGACTGTAGCTTTAGATTCCAATTTATTCTGTTTCATATTCTCAGGTAAAATTTCTCTGAAGATATTTGAAAAAACCCGGAATTATCTGGGCTATCACATTCTTGGATTCTTGCAACAGCGTATATGGTCTTTAAATTCTGTAGCTTTTTGTTACCCTCAAAGTTACGTTATATTTAAAATGCCATTAAACACAGGCAATGTTTCCAAGTTAAGCCTTTTCTCTGTCTCAATTGTCCTGCCTTTCAAAATAAAGTTAATATCTTTCAAGTTATTAACACTGAATATTTTCCATTTTGGAATAAAAGTATTTTAATTTAAAAATTAGTAAAACTGTTATTGAAACTTTCTGCCCCCTTCACAACTAGGTTCACAATAAAAAATGTGAAAAGCCAAATTGATCCATTAACGCTTCAAAAGGCTAAGCAATGTCAACAATATATGTCACTGTTATTTCCCATTTATTATTAATTACAATGACAAAACCTAACAGAGTATTAAAAAGAGGAAACTTTTGATTAACTGTTAAACAAAGATCTTTTAAAGGTCTTTGTTTCTTAATACTTTAGTCTCTAATTTTAATTTGAGCCAATCTAATTTCTCATTTTACTGAAAAAAAAACCAAAACAATTTTTTCAATTGAGCAACCCACAATCATCATTACAGACAGAATAATAGGCACAAAGACAATGCTAAATAAATCAGCTCTTTATGCTCAACTCTGCTGGGTGTGGCTGAGTTACTTTTCTTCATGGCATCCCAAAAAGGTCTGCCTTTTGGATTTTTGACCAAAGCAGTGATGATGATGCAGGATTTTGCTTTGAGCTGGGTTTAACCCAGTTTGTCAATTAATCCAGCCCACCAATTCATCTTTCATTATTTTAAGGAGTTTTTTTAATGGGTTTTTTAGAATTTTTTAATGAGCAACCTTCTATATAAAACATCTACAAAATGCAATCTAAATTAAAATCCCGCTTTATCAGAGAATAGAAAAATGTGAACAAAAGGCAGAAATTCAAAGGAAGCTAGTTCATACCATCAGAAAAACACATCCCAAGTTTTCGGTAAGGAGGATACATTTTCTGCATTCCTACAAAGCTCCCAAGAGTTAGGGTGTATAACAGCAATCCAGATTACTGTAGCAAAGACATGGAGAGGAATAGCAGACTTCATACAGAAGAGGAAAGATCACTAACTAAACAGATAATAGAACTTTTGTGGCATTAGCAATAATAAACTGAACCTTTTTTTTTAACCTAATTTCTTCATTCTAATTTACTTATATGCATATATATTTGAAGGTGTACATGTTGAGTTGTTAGTTATAATACTTTCTTCAGTTTGAAGTTTTAGCATTTTCTGTTGTACATGCAACTATGCCATTTCATGAAAATATTCCCATCTTTCCAAACACATACTGACCTAGTTTCAGTGTCTGAAGGTCAGTAGTAGCAATCAGGAATTACACAGCACAACTTTACAATGCTAGGGAATGTTAAAATGTCATTTCTCTTTCTTTCCATTTGAAGTGCCATTATGAAATGCTATTTCCAATTCTTCCATTTTGTTTTAGCTTACCACAGTGTTTCTATACTCACATATGGAGTGTAGTGAGACCTCCTTAGATGACAACATTCAGAAAATCTACGTTTTATTCAGCAGATCTATTACAGAAATATTTTCGGTATCTATAACTATGTGGAGGTATTCTGCATGCAGGCAGCTTTTTATTCTTATTCATCTCTTCTTCTGCTCTCTCATTATTTAAAATAATGTTAGGCAAGCAATTTATTACCTGCACATTTCTGCAGCCTTCCTCAAAGGTCTCCTCATCTCATAACACTTATCTAACAACCAGCAGACAACTTCCACATGTTACTTGAACTATTAGGAGCCAACTCATTCCATTTGCTTAGTTTATGAGCTAGAATACAAAATACTTTATTTATTTATTTGCCTGGTTTAAGGCATTTCACACAAATATCAGACTTGGCACTTAGTCAGACTCCAGGGACCATGCCTACAAATTAAGTAGCCAAGAGAGGCCCTTAACTGGGATTTGGCTTATTGAGATGAAATGTGGCCATTGGCAATAGTCCAGATTCCTCACACTTTGCAATATTCGGTAAAAAATAAACAAATAAACAAACACCACCAAACAAAAACCAACCAAAACACAGTTTAGCTGGCTTTTAGCACATATGGAGAGAGCTCCAAAACAGCAAGAACAAGCCGTTGCTTTGGAATAGATTTTCTGGTTCAACTAGGATTTGACTTCACTGTAAATGTAACGCTAGCATATGTCCTTAAGGAACCTAGGGGAAAAAAAAATGTTTACAGTTAAACATTTTATATTTCTTTACCATCATTTTAAAATGCTGCATTTGTCAAACTGTGTACTGCTTCTTCCTCGGTAATTTGGAAAGGGTGGTAATGATTCATGAAACAAGCTGCTAGTAATGCTCTGGAGGGCAAAGACATGTTTTTGTATTAGTTTTGTAATTTCTTCTAGATGAGGTAGATAAGCCCTTAGCTTCTATAGGTACAAAATCGGATATTAAATATTAAAATTGCCAGTAATTTCATAGCCTACTGTGGGCAATTAAACTGTGGTGCAGGTTTTAATGACTCTCTACCTTGATTTACTTACAGATGATAGTTCTGCTAAGTGAAAACAAATTTGGAAAAAATGGCTCCTTCAAATGAAAAAGAAGAACTAGATTTCTGTGTAAATCAACTTACCTTTTGTAAACCTCACAGACATTTCAAAATGGCATTAGGTTAAATCTCTTAAAAATGGTCAGCATAAATTGTAGCATTTTGGGGTATTGCCTTTATTTAGGTGGGGGTTTTTTGTGTGATTCTTTTTTGTTTGTTTTTCCTCAATCAATGTGATACTAAGCAGTTTTAATTTGAGCTACTACAAGGACTTTGTGAATGCTGTAATTTAGATGTATCCCATCCTAATTCTCTTTCAGGTGTAGCCTAAATTTTTTATACATATTGTATTTTTGATATCTAGGAAGTTCCCTTCCTGGCTTTAGACAAACTAAAAAGAAAAGAAAAAAAGTTTTCTACTCCTTTGGTTGGAATTCATCCAACATACCTAGGCCACTCAACTTAGGAAATAAAAAATATTTCTTTTTTTTCAGCAACATGTAACAAATATTTTGTCATTTACTATTTCAACAATATTTTAGAATAGTATCATCCACAAATAATTTTATATGTTGATTTTGAGCTCTACTCCTGAACAAAGACAAATTTTAATGTAAGGAATCTTTATATCATATATACAAACATCATTATTATATAGTCAAATGTTTATGAATATTTAGGATTCAAGATGCTGTTTTCTTGAGAAAAAAAATCTTTTTCTAAGATTTTCACAAGTATCCTAAGATTTTTGAAAGCATAGAAACTACCTAGCAGGGAACATTATGTAGGTCCAGGTCATCTCTTACCTTTTCATATAGTTCTGCCATCGGTTATAACGTGAGGCACTTTTGCATTGGTGTAATGACATCCATGAAGAGAATTGTTCCCTTGTAACTACATAATTAGGAAAATTAACAGCTAACAAATATCAATATATTAACACACTATCAATGAGAGGGCAGAGTCTGTTGAAGCATGAGTCTGCATTTAGATGTGGTTTTGAACACAGATGAGTCAAGAAAAAAGAAAAATATTTCTAGCTTGTTCTCAGCTATCCCTTACTTGCTCAACAAAGATAATCACCCATGGAATCCATTGGAAAGAAACCCTCATGTCTGGCTACCCCTTATTAAAATGCTATAAGTGAACACCCAGTGACACTGTGGTTAATATCAACAGTGATGGCTTTTTTTCTATTGTTTTGATATAAGCATGGTTTATCAGGCAGGTCTAAGGGAGCAGTTATTCCCCACATAGGACAGAGTGATGTTCAGGTTCTAACACCTCTGTCCAGCTCACGTGCAAACTGTGCAGCATGCCCAGCCTTGGCTGGACTGTGTGCTCATCCTCCTGCTGCTGATAAACGTGAAACTTCTAAAGAATTATTTAGCTTCCTTCCAGCTAAACAGGCAAGATCCCAGTAGCTGTGGATCCTTGGCAACTGGGAATTAAAATTGCACCCAAGTATGGAATGAGTGAGAATTGCATTTCTTGTGGGAAACTATCAAAACAGCCCCCAAAAGAAACTACTTTATATCAACTTCTGCATCTTTTGACTGTGCCCAACCTGCAAGACTTTGAAAAGTGTCTGCTCTAGAAACTGTGTGCTCTTCTGTTTGGATTTTTTTGCTCTTTATTATTGATCTTTTCTTTCAGATTTCTCTGCATGTTTGTTGGTCTTTTGGTTTATATATTCTCTTTGACAGACTGCAGTGCTTTATTTTCAGCATATTTGTTTAGTTTGTTTTCTTCTGCCTGTCTGCTCTTCATCTCCAGTCTCCTGGAGATGCATAAGAGACTGATCACAGGAAAGTTTGACTCAAATTTTCCAACATGCAACAGGTGAGGAGATTCAAAATCAGGAAAAACTTATGTTGTCATTGATATTTAGAAGAGAATCTGAAGAAATTTAAGCAGACATCTTCAAAAGAAAATTGTCTTAAAGTATCTTTTTCTTAGGTTTATAGATATGACAAATTTAGGAGTGTATAATGTGGATAAAATTAAACTGCATTAGGCTTTTCTGCTCAATAAATCTAAATCACACTCCCTTGATGTGGGCTGACTTTAAAAAACCAAAATACTCTTCACATGTTCTAAACATTCATTACTTCTTAAACTTAGATTCTGATTGTAAATCTTTTTTTTCTTGGTGTTTTCTATGCTTTTGTAAAAGTTTCATTAAAAGAAATAAGCATACACACGTTAAAATCCCCAAACCCTCAGTTCATTTCCTTATTATAGCATTCAAGCTCTTTATGGCACTGTGCCTAGTTTGTACTACCAAGACTAGGTTTTTGCAAATGAAACTCTTTCAATTAGTGTTTCAGGAAGCAATTAAATTGTCTAAAATATATTAATGAATACATTGAAATCTGGAAGAGTATCCTTTTTCTAATACTTCCATTATTAATGCACCATCTGTTTTGCTTTGTTCCCTCACTAGTGTATGGTTTCAGTAACCTCATGTCCACAGAAGACAGTATTCTCAAAAAGCAAAGCCAAGAAATTTAAGCTGTTAAGCAGTCTTAATTATATAGTATACATTCCAAATAATTTTACAGATACAATAATCAAGGATGACTTTTTTCCTCTCTCTTTTTATGAATGTTCTGTGCAGCAAAGTCCTCTGAATAACTGTGGGTTTGATCTCTGTTTTCTTGCAACAATAAAGACAATTAAATATTTGGCTTCAGTATCTGGGGTTATTTCTATAGCAGTCAAAGAAACTAACTTTTGCACAAGGACGCACAATAATGAGGAGTAGGAGCATTTGAGCTTTCATTAGAGAAAAAGCTAAAGACATCAGATGTATTTTGGGCATTATTTGTGTAGAGCACTTGAAAGAACTTGAACTAATCGAGGTAGGGCCATGTGTATCACCATCTGTAGAGAGCATCCATAAAATATCCTGAGGTGATGACTTAAAAAGACACATGAAAAATATTCATTCATTCAGGCTGCCAGAAGTATTTCTTTCTGTTTCAATGGTAGGAATCATCTCATTTGACCTCAAACCAAGCTAAAGTATTAGACAGTTTTGAATCTGTTCTAAAAGGCACAGATTGCTCCCTGATACTCTGGTGGCTCTTCTGTGGGGTGAAACGAGGCGCAGGGTGAGATGATGCACTGGATGCCCTTACAGTGAGGGGCAGAGTAGTCATCACCCTTTCACATCAGTATTGAACAGGCAATTTCTAAGGATCAGAAGCAACATTAATGTTTCCAGTCCCACAGTAGCTAATCCTGAATATGCATTTAGCTGCAGAGATTCTGAAGTGCACTGCTTCAGTCTTTCCTGGTTATATTAGGAATACAACTGTTTGTAAAACCAGAAGTTTGCAAAATCTCTCTCCTGACAAATTTTCGGGCACATCCCCCACCTAGTTTTTGCAAAGAAAATGAGTCATATCTATTGCTCAGAATTAAGGCTCTTTCCATTAAAAATGGGGACAGTTAATGGTAGGGGTATGTGGTGGGATTTCTTTGGAAAGAGCTAGACCTTAAACATGGAAGAGACAAAATTAGTGCAATTTCAGAGGACCAGCCTCAGTGTGCATTTCAAACCCAAGCTTTCAGAGAAGCCAGAGGTGATGTGCATCAGGAAGGACTGGCAGTGAGGGGTATTATTTCAATTGGCACCTCTGGTTTATTGGGTTTAATGCCAAGGAGGGAGTTACTTTTAATTT
Source organism: Thryothorus ludovicianus (assembly GCA_013397245.1). NCBI lineage: Eukaryota > Metazoa > Chordata > Aves > Passeriformes > Certhiidae > Thryothorus > Thryothorus ludovicianus. The sequence goes on from VZTB01017981.1 coordinate 257,309, forward strand.
GCTGGTTTGTCTGCCAGTTGAAAGTATCTCACCCTTCCCAAGAATAATGAAAAAAACATGTAGATTATGTGTGAGGAGATAAAAGGAGCCCATTATCAGCATGAGGATGAATTTTTAACACAGATTTGTGACTGAAACAGCACAGCCAACTACAGAGTGCAAACCCTAAGTTCTCAGGTCCTGCAGGCTACACTCTATTTGTTATTATTTTGTCATTTAAAAATTAGCTTAGGTGCATCCACCTGAGCTGCATTTAGGTCCAAGCTCTCTAAGAAACTTCTGCTCTGTTGATTTGTAAGAGCTTGAAAAGAAAAAATAAAAATTGCATTTCTGTTCACTTTAAGGAGGTTTTTTATTACCCAAGCATTGTGAAAGGATCTAGAATAAAGGAGATTTAGTCCTTAAATTTTAAACATTATATAAAAATTTAAATTAGTCTCTATTCTTCAAATTGTTGTCATTATGGAAAGGTCAGAGATGATGAATTGTTTGTTGCTGCTGTAGATATAATGTACTGTACAGTTCTATTATTTGCTGTTGAAGAAAACATGATTTATTATATAGTGTCAGAAAATATTTGCTCCAGGCCTGCAGTATATGAAATATATAGCCTGTTTTCAGCCATGTTGCTTAAGGGAACTACTGTACAATCCTCTGAGGCTAAAAAAGGAGATCTTTCTAGTAGTCTAAATGATTATTTAGTGATTTAGGAAGAACACTATATCTTCAAAATAGTCTTCACAGATACACATCAAATGGTCTAATTAATAGGAAAAGAAGCAATAAACAAAACACGCATAAGTGGCATTTCAAAAGCTACTGACCTTTGCAGTTGTTTGAGGAGACATTCTATATGCTGCAACCACAGCCATGTGATGGGAGCCAGTCAGAAAGGCAACAAAAATCTGTAGCTTCTAATCACAGAGAGAAACAACATTAAACAATAACCTGTATTGAAAAAAAAACCAAAAAAAACCAAAAAGAACAAAAAAGCAGAAACTGTTTATTCATTTTAGTTTTGCTTTATCTTTTTTTTTTCTTTCCCAAATCAGAATGAAAATGCAGGAATAAAGAATAAATTAAAAACTTAAATTGTAATATTTACTTTGATTGAAATTGTTTACTTAGTTCTAGTAACTTTAAAAGTACTGCATTTAACTCAAAATGAAAATCCAGAAGGTGAATTAAAATCATACACTTGGGGATTTTGAAAGAATGTGGAAGGTTTTTTAAAGAAATTGTCTAAGTACCTTTCTGCAAATGTACGCATTTCCAGAAAATCAGCCCTTTCCAGCAAATAAAGTTTGTCAAAAATTTCCTAACCTGCTTCAGTCTTTTTCTTATCTGTAATACCATAATTTTATTTCAAATCATTGATATTTTAGCAATGAATATTTTGAAAAATAGTATCATGGTCCAGTCTGTGTCACAATACCTATTTTGAGCAACAGGACGCACAGCCATTTTAAAAATGGACAATTTTTCATGAGGGTCTTTGAAACAGGTTTCAAGTCTTCAGTATCTACTGTTAAATTCACCTTTGTATATGAAAAACAATAACAGAGTTATAGTTACCTCAAGGCACTTATTTTCAAAGAGTATCTGGTACATTATATCTGCTCAAAGGGAGAGTCTTTAAAGAGTGTGGGGAGACAGTGTGAAAAGAAATGTAAGGAGCACAAGAAGCTGGGAAAACTGGCATGTGAATGAACGCATGCCGAGAAAGGCAAAGAGACATCTTTCCTAGGGTGTCTTTCGAGAATTATGACATCAAATTCTAAAGCACTTTACAAAAATGTGGAAAATTCATCTCAGCTGGTAGCTCTGTTAATGTCAGTGGAGTTACAGTGGGAATGAATTTGTTCCAATGAGAGCATCACAAGGAGTACACTACTGTTAGACTGTTACATTGGTTATTAACTCGCTTTCCTTTCAGTGCTAAAGAGTATAGATGGAGCTTCATGGATCTATTTTTAAACTATGTAAAGTATTTGCTGCACGGATCAAAGAAATATGAAACCAAACTTACCATGGCACAGACTGATGGAAAAATGGGCTAGACTGAAAGAAATGTCTTTGAAATATTCTATGGGCCCAGCATGAAGCCTGGTTAAAGTTGGATAGCTTTCCATTTGAAAGGTCACGTTCAGAATTGGCTTATAACTTTGTGAAAGGGTTACTTTTCAAGCTGAAATTGTTCATAGTTATTCTCAGTGAGACACTTTTTTTTTAAGATAATGAGCAAAAAAGGGGAAGTGATTTTTAAATTTTACTTTTGATTAATTGCCTTCAGTGCATACGAGAGCAGAGATTGAGCAGCTGGTGTGTATCAGTATCAAGAAGGTGAAAAATGTAGTTCAAGCAGATGAGAAACCTGTCTCCCTGAGTGCAGAGAATGACTTGGGAAGCTCTAAATGGATTAGGGACCATACTGGGACTGAAGAAGGGAAGAAAGGTGACTAAACCTGTGAACTTCTTTATAAATTTGGGGGGTTTTTCTGCCCCAAATGCTCTTGGTGTCCCATTTTCAGTCATTCCACAGTGGATTTTTCACTCTTGGAAATATCTGAGCAATAGTCTATGGTGTGCAGTGAGCAGGAAGAGTGGACCCAGGCTGAATGCAGCAAAACAAGGCCCATTTATGCTCTGTCTGCCCTCAAGATCAGTCCTGCACAAAATAACCCCTCACATCCATGCAGAGAGAAAGTCGCCTTGGTCCTGCTTGGGGAGTTCTGTTTCTGATATGTCAGTGGTAAATTTTGGGATAGTCCTGGCTAAGAGTGCTGAGCTAATACATGGGGTAAAAACTGCCCTGATGTCTGCCTTCCCTGAAGACAGATTGGGTTTGCAAGCTGGGCTCTAGATAAGGCTTGTGGTGGAAAACACACTGCTAGTGATGCTCACACAGCCTCTGCCAGATGCCGAGGTGCCATTCATGCAGGGGTGCATTTAGCTAGAAATTATTTTAAGGAAAGGACCTTCTCCTCTAGGTCCATGGAGGCTATCTGATGGACAGTCTCTAGGAGACAGATGAGGCTGTCCTTGCAACAGTCAGGATCTCAGCCATGATTTGTGTACAGACATGATGGAGGTGCTTTGTCAGCAGCTTTAACACAAACTAAGAAAGGAGAATGGTGCTGCATCAGATACTGTCCTGGCCCTCCATCATTCCAGAGGTTTGTCCTCCTTTCCTCTGTGACTCCCCCCTTCCCTAACCTTGGAGGCACAGCATGCAGCTTTGCTGTTCCCACAGCTGCCTTCTCATTCCTCATGCTGCTCCTCAACACCTGGAAACACCATTTGCTTGTCTCCTGGTGGAGGGACAGAGGACTGTCTCTATTGATTAGACTGGTGCCTCTTTTATGGCTTTACTTTGGATGAACAATCCTGTTCACCCACCTGTGCAGACACAATCTCAGACTCACCTCTCTCCTTTCTCTCCAGTTTAGCTCTGTCCTGAATTAGCTGAAAAAGGGCCCTGATTTCTGCTCCATCCACTTGAGAGGAGAGACAATCCTCCATAGGTGCCTCCTCAGCATTGCCCATTTCTGACACCCCCCTCCTTGCTGTAGCCTTTTTGTGTGCAGTAAGATGCAGCAGTAAACAAAGAATAAGCTTTGTCTGCTCAAACACGCTAATGACCCTCCAGTCAATACTACCCTATTCATTTATTAGAAACTGAGAAAATGCCTGTTACCTTTTGAGACCCGACCACTGCAGGTGGTGGGTTTGTTTGTTTAGTATATAAGAAACTATCGATCAGAATATTTAGCTAAAAGTTAGAATGCTTATTGTGAAGTGTTGCTGAGATGTGTGGTTTTACTGGGCTAATCTAAAGCAAAAATTATTAAAGTCAGGTCAATAATATGGATTGCTCCCTTCTTTAACATCTTTCTCAAAGAAATACAAATGAATTTATTTATATCCATTTGTAATATAGATTTCTTCATCCATCTCCAGTATCCTAATATTTATTCTTGTGGGAGTTCAACTGGTAGGTTTTTCCTTATCATATTTATTGTCATTAAAATTCTTGAATAATTTTGATATATAATTTTGTGTGTACATCCTGTGAAATAGCTTAATAAAATCAATGTTTAAGGCTCTTCCAAAGCATTGAAAAGCATTTAGTAGGAAGATATAGTACGGGTTTTCGACTCACTAATGTATTTTCATATTTCCCTTTTCACTATATATCAAAAATGGATTTCCTCCCCTATAGATTTCCAGTTTCCTTTGTAAACATGTTTGTCTGCATTAAACCTTCACACTTTGTAAATCAAACCCTACTTGTACACTGTGTTTTGTTTGTGACTACAAGCAGGAGCCCTGTGCTTCCTTTCTCCAGGTGAAGTAATCTGTACTTTAGTAATTTCATTGAGTTCAATGTATGCAATTTTTGTTTGAATAAGCCTATGGCAACTTGCATTTATATTACTGCTCAGTTATAAAGCACTCCAAATGGATTATGAAAACTTTGAAGGTACAGAAATGAAAGATCATTTGCAAGAAGAACATATACAGAAAGTCACATTTGATACTTAGATAGGATTGATGCTTCCCTGCATCCCAGCTGCTCCTCTTCTGAGCCATGGAGCTGTATTGATAAGACACACTTATCTTTCTTGATGGTAAAAATGTCCTACTTTCTAGAATCAGTCAAGTACTACAAAAAACAGTGGGGTCTCCCCAGAGGCATGTCCTCATGTCTAGTTGTTCATATTTGTGTTTTTCAGTCGTCTCACACAAGCATAGCATCCACATTCAGGCACATTCATCACTTCAGCATTAGGAGGCTTATCACTCGCTGTCATAAGGTGATCCACTGACAGATGCTCTGGCATTTTCATCACCCTCAATACTGTTTCCATTCTGTCTTGTATAGGTTCTCTGAAGGGAGATGACAAGCACATGTGGAGACAAATTCTTTGAAACACCAAGTAAATCCCAGTCTTTCTTTTCAAGGGCTATTGAATATTTCTAGTTTATTTGAAAATGGGTTATGCTTTCTGAAGAATTTATTTTTGGAGAAGATAGATTGTAGTGGTGGTGAAGGTTGTTATCCATATGTATAAAGTAATTATGGTCCTTTTAGAGAATTTTAATTCATCACACTATATTTATTTGCAACTCAACAATCTCAAGGCACTCTTAAACATATGCAATAAATTTCACACATGAATCCATTTTTTAAGTAATTAAAACACATCACAGAAAGCTGAAGGATGATGTGTCTGAGGTCCTACCCCAAACTGGAAAGCCTCTTTCAGGAGACCAATTGTACTTCATACGATATTGTTAATAAATTTATCCTTTTTTCCTCAGAGCACTCACAGACAGTCTAGAGTGGCTTGAAGGTGCAAACTCTGCAAAATAATATTGTGATATTACAAAGGTTACTTCTGCCTATCTTTTTTGTAATAACCTTTCTTGTTAAAAACTAGCTGAAGGAAAAAAAGACCTGTGCTTCTATTTGCCTTTATTTTTTTTAGTAGCTTCAACTATTTGCAGTATCTCCATTATTTTCCTCTTCTGAAAGGAGGGCATAGAAAAGCATATTTTTTGTGCTTTCTGTCCTAAGTTAACTACAGGGCTTGAGGTTTAATATCTCAGCACTTCACGAGCCTCATGTTTACAACATCTGTGAGGTAGTGAAGTTGTAGATGGTATTGCATGATTTTTTTCAAGGTTGAAAGAGTTTAACAATTCCTTGAAATTCTACAGCATATATTTTTATGCAGAAAAATCATTCCATCATGTACAAGAGCAACATCAGTTACCTCAATGGAAATAGTGACTGAAAATCAGAATATAGCATATTACGTATATGCTTCTGTAGGAGTGAATCTGATACCTGATTTGCTCATAAGCCACCATGACTATCCCTCTTCCTCTCTGATGTTGAAAGGGAGGTTGTTTTAATGCTCTTGCATTGCTCTTTCCCCTCAGCATGAGGATGTTTGGTGAACACGATCTTCAGGCAGCATAGGACAGCAATGTCAACACCTGTGTGCCAAGCCAGCGTATGAAAAAGTGCAGAAAGAACAATGCTCACAAGCTGTGAACAGGAAAGCAGCTATTTAGGTGGAGGTGCAAACCATGTCTTTTCTAATTAGGTCAGGGTCGAATGGTTTGCAGAGGTCCCAAGCCTGCCTTTGCACTTGTAGCTGGTCACTGACATTGTGTATGGGAGGTATGATAGCGTTTTCAGGCTGGGGTATATGAAAATAGTTTCTGCAGATGAGAATTTTTGTGGATATTTTTTCAGACCTTGAATATGGAAAAAGTAAGGTCATGGGATAAGAGCTTAAATTAATTCCTTGTCTTTTTCCTATTAAAAAAACTGGGTATTTTAACATCTCTTGTGTATATACAAAGGTATTTTTTGTCTAATTTTTTGGGCAGGGGAGGGTTGTTTGCTTTTGTCTGGATTTTGGCTTTATGGGTTTTCATACTGTTGCTGTTTATTGTTTTGAATAATGGTGGAAATAAAAACATTCAGACAATCCATGGAGATCCTAACCAAGGTTTCTATATGTTCCCTCCCCATTTCTTTTCTCAAAGACTCCACAGGATAGGCAAAAACCCTGCTTCTGAAATTCAGATTTATCACCAAGATGCCTGATCAATATATCCTTGATCTCAGCAGGAGTCTCCCACTGGGAGTTGAACTAGGTGCAGATTTATTTAGAACAAAGCAGCCAGTGTGTGGCTGCTCCCAGATGACTTTCTGAGCACTGCACATTTGTGGGCATTAGCTGACGGGCTACCTGGTTCAACACATCTCTTTCTCCCTGTTGTTATTTCAGTATATCAAGGCATAAGATCAAGGCAGTCCAGATATGTCAGATTGTGTATTCTCTTTTCATTGTATTGTCTTATGTTTCTCATACTTTTTCTGGGCTAGTTGCATTTGTTCATTTGTTTGGCCTCATGTAGGTTTGTTCTAACATTTGAATTGACCCAGCAACACACACTTATTCAAAAGACTGTTTTGTGAGTATGAATGTTAACCTGAATAAAACCCACAAATATTCCAGGCAAAATTTGCCCTTTTTAATTATAGCCTCTCGGGTAGACCTGTAAGGTGTATATAAATTTTTTATGTTCACAACAATGAGAAGCTTGTTCATGAATTCTATTAGTACTCTTGCTCTATTGTACTTTGGAAAAAAAATGCAGATTTCAGTCTTTAGTATAACCAAATTATACAAGTCTAGTGAGCAACGATATAAATAACAGCACTGATGTCTTCAAGCATCAACTGATGTGTGCTAGACTTGACAGGTTCTAGTAATTGGAGAACCTGTGATTGACTTAGCAATGCCTGTGCTGCTGTATATTGTTTTAGAAAGAAGCTTTCTTTGTGTCTGTTGAGAGGGGTAGGAGAGTCTAAGAAAAAGACCAGAAATTTTTTTAATTTTTTTAATCTCAAATCTCAGAACCACGGAGACTTTAATCATTGCTTTTTTTAAGGTCCATTTATTATTACTGATTTTTCTTTCCATATTTCCCAAAATTTGAAATGCAATGAAAAAAAGATAATTCTTTTTCTACTGATAGTTGCTTCTCTGTCCATTGTCCAATACCTGATTAGTACTTTTGGAGCTGTCGTGCTCTGTGGGACCCAAAAAGTTTACACAGCACATGGATAACTGTTACAATGCTTTTGCATCTCTAGAGAGTTTTTTCTGTAAACCCTTAGAATTGCTATACAGCCATGGTTCAGAGTGTTTGTCACAAAGCAGCATTTAAAGGACTCATTTGACTTTATAATGTCTAATTTGTGCATGTTTTTATTAGAAGGAGAGGGTTTGAAATGAGCACAAGGGCAAAATAAGACATAAATTAGGACAGTGACTACTCATAATACTCCAAAATTCCCCTTAGTCTTCCATATTTTTCTGACACATCATCTCTCCCAGATGTGGTGAGAGTGAAGCACCAGCTACGTATGTCAGCAACAGTGTCTTAAAATCTTAAGTGTTCTGAAATAGGAAACTTTTTGTGTTTATAACTGGCAGAGCAGGGAAGGAGAGCTATGTGACCCCCTTCTGTCTGTTGCTCCTCTGACACCAATTTCAATCTACTGACTGATTGGCAAGTGGCAAACCTGTTAGCAAGAGCTCTTCAGCTGTGGGATCTGAGACAAGGTTGTTTAATATTGGTGAGCTCTAAAAATGTTGTTCAACCTTCTGGCAGAGTTTTTCTTGAATATTTGCTTCAGTCCTTTGTATTTATTGGTGGAGGTTTTGAGATGCAGGTTACACACAAATATACTGGGAATGGTAAATCACGGAATCAAAGAATCATAGAATCATAGAACCGTTTGTATTGGAAAGGACACTCATCTAGTTCAACTCCTTTGTGATGTGTACAGATAGCTTCAATCTGACCAGGTTGCACAAATTCTCCTCTCAAGGCTGAACAGCCCCAGTTCTCTCAGCTGTCTTCATAGGAGAGGTTCTCTGTCCCTATGATCATCTTCATGGCCTTCTTTGAGCGCTCTCCAACAGGTCTGACTCCTTCTTAGGTTGTGGGCTCCAGAGCTGGATGCAGCTCTCCAAATGGGGTCTCATGAGAGCAGAGCAGAGGGGCAGAATCACCTCCTCAAGCAGTTGGCCACACTGCTTTTGATGCAGCCCAGGACACAGTTGGCTTTCTGGGCTGCAAGTGGACATTGCCGGGTCATGTTGACCATCTACAGCCAAATTCTTCTCCTCAGGCCTGCTCTCAATCCATTCACTGCCCAGACTGTTTTTGTGCTTGGGGTTGCCCTGACCCAATTGCAGGATTTTTGCTTGGCCTTGCTGAACCTCATGAGGTTCCACAGTCCCACCTCTCAAGCCTGTCCAGCCCCCTCAGGATGGCATCCCTTCCTTCCAGCATGTCACCTGCACCACACAGCTCGGTGTCACCAGCAAACCTGCTGAGGGTGCCTCAGTCCCTCACTGTCACAAGGATGTTGAACAGTGCCAGTCCCAGTACAGAGCCCTGGGGATGACATTCCTCACTGGTCCCCACTCGGACACTGAACCATTGGCCACAGCCCTTTGGGTGCCATCATCCAGCCAATTCCTCATTCCCTGTGTGGCCTGCCTGTCAAATCCAATTTTCTTCAATTTAGAGACAAGGATCTTGTGTGGGACATGTCAAATGCTTTGCAGAAGTTCAGGTACATAGTGTCAAGTTCCACCCTTCTCCATCAGTGCTGTAATCCCCTCACAGAACGCTGCCATATTAGTCTGGCATGACTTGTCCTCAGTAAGGCCTCGTTGGCTGTCATCTGTCACTGCCTTATTTCACATGTGCCTTAGCAAGGTTTCCAGGAGGATGTGTTCCATGATCCTGCTCCATGATCTGGCTGGGTGTGGAGGTGAGATTGTCCATCCTGTATTTCTACATGTCTACACATACCTTCCACACTTATTTTAATTTATCATCAGGCCTGTGATGATACACAAAGATAAACTACTAGGTTCTGTAGAAATGTGAAAAGTCATGATGCTTTGGGATAAAAAAAGAGAATAAATCAGTTCTTACGGTCCCATCCTATTGTATAAAATCAGATTTTGTAAATAATATTCCAGTGGATGGAAGCCTTTCATCTGGGTATGTTGGACCTAAATAAAACATGTTCCTTCTTTTAAACTCCTTAATCTATATAAAAAAAGAAAAAAAATCATGGCCTGTGGTTGCTAATGTCTAGACTTCTGGTATCTTCATCTCCTGGTGAGCTCTGAGCAGCCAAAAATGATCTTTTTACAGTTTCACTTCTGAATTAACATTTTCATGATACAGGAGACTAAAACATTTTGGCCAGGCTCTCTTACTGCTTTAGCTGCTTCTCAAGCCATAAATTTTAGCTGGAGAGGCTCACATTCAATTTTATGTATGACTTAATAACCATGTCTTCTCCCAGGAAGGGCCACTACAATGGCATTTATATGCCCAGAGCTCAGGTTTTGTATTTGAAGAACACAATACATTTTTATAATAATTTTCCTTTCTTGGTGTTTTGGGGGATTTTTTTTGGTTTTTTTGTAATAAATCATGTAATAGGTTACTCAACACATCACTTCATATATCCAACATTATTTCAACAGTATAAAATGATGACCTGGAGTCAACAAGATAGAGAAGAGAGGACTCTTCTTCAAAGGATTTTTCTGACTTATTTTTAACTTTGTAGAATGACCATCTACCATGCCAACAGATGCTTTAGAGAGGAGTATAATAATAAAAATCACTGTTAACGTAATTCAGCTATATCTCATTATTGTGAGCACTAAAAAGAAGAGGCTACCAAAAAAGCTGGATTATATTGATTTATGGTTGTCATCATTCAACAGAACTCTCCTTTGAGAAAGCACTCAGGCAAAATTAAATTGCTTAAGTATTTATGCAAAAGAATAAATACCTGAAAGAGATAAAGCAGTTGTTTTCAGTGTGTCTTTTTCTGCTACAGTTTTTAAGTGATTACCCTAATTGGAACTGTTAACAGTAGAATGAGATGCCAGATGTTGGAAAAGGGTATAATGGAAAAGGCTTTGTAAAAGAAGTCTGCAAGATCAAACCTTTTGAGGGAAAAATTATAATTTATCTGATGAGTTTCCAGTTTGGCTGAACTAAAAATACAAAGAGATGAATATTTTGGTTTGGGGTTTTTTAGTTGTTGTTGCTGTTGGGTTTGTTTCTTTCTTCCTATTATTCATTTGTAATACATTTTGACTTGCAGGAAAAACAAACCTGTTTTTTTGCAAAACAAGAGCTCCATGGGGGACTCTGCAAGGAGTGACTCAGAGTGTGATATGCGTGCCCATCCTGAAGGTGAACATGCAAATATCTGTTCCCACAGCAGCCAGAGGAATAGCAAGGATGTCTGTCTGTGGCCCCCTTTCTGTCATCACAGGACAAAACTATTTCAGGAAACTCTCATCAGGTGTAAACATCTTTCTCACATTTTCCTTGCCTTCTTGCTGTGAATGTGAATGCTGTATGTCCTCCCTTAAGCTTCCTGAAGGCATCATGAGTGTAGCTGTCCATTTTATATCCCTGTTCTGTGTTTGCAGTGTGTGATGCCATCAAGCCAAATGAAGGGAGAAAGAGTGGGGTGAGGAAAGCCAAGGAATACCAGTAAAAGGAAGAAGCAGTTTATAAAGCAAATTAAAAGCCAAATAAAATCTGTGCAGACACAATTAGTCTCCCACAGTATTGCTCATGTTCCAACATGATACAGGAACTGCTGAAGGATGAAGAGAAGTCTGTTGATTATTCTTTCCATAGTATTTTTGGGAACAAATGGCCTGATACTGTGCCTCATTCACTCACCTCAGTTGCCACAGCATTCTCTGTCCAAGTGTAAAAGACTAAAATGCTACAGAAATCCATACTGTGGCTATTGCAGTAACATTGATGAAACTATGACATCGTGATACATCTGAAAGTAGTGAAAGTGAAATAAGTCCCTTCTCTGGCATCTTTATTTCTGAAATACACTGTGGGACTTTGACCAGTTCTTTAAGGACTACCTTTAGTACAAACATAATCACAAATATATTAAAAAATATAGAATATTTATAAATCTCACTTTGAATTAACACCTTCTTTTGGTAACCAGTTACTGGTGAGGGTCATGCTAATTCTTGAAGAAAAAAAGAGACAAGACATATCAAGAGATAACTGAATGCACTTTTTCTGTTTTATTTCTATTTAAAATATTTGGCAGGATCATCTAACAGCATTTTAGGGATCCTCAGATACCTGAAAGCCATTTGAGGCTGGCATATAAACTGCATAGTCTACATTAAACATGTGCCTTCTGGAGACAGCTAGAGACAGCACAGGACATTGGAAATGGTTGTAGTTGTCCACTGTCCCACACAACATCCTTGTCACTAAAGGGAGAGACATGGATTGACAGATGAACTGGGTAAGTGGATAAGGAATAAGTTGGATCAACACATTTAAAAGAGTTGAAGCCTTTTTGGATGTCCTTTTTGGTGCCCTGACCTCCAGATACCTTCCAGAAACACTTAGCTCTCCTTCAGTACCTGTTTTGTCACTACCATCTCCAGATAGAAGACTCAGAGCTACTAGCTTAAAAAAAAAATTAGAAGCCACATGTGGCTATTTGCATGTTGGTGCTTCAGCTCCAAACTGAGCTTCCAAGCTTAATGGTGTAAAGTTTAATGGCAAACACTGGCCTCACACTGGCTCCTGAAGATAGGTTTCTATACTTCATACCTTATTTCAAACACCAATGGATGTTTGAATGGTATGCATGCAAAGGGAATGAGACTAGGTGCTCCTGCAGCAGGGAGAAGACTGTCAGGTAGCCATTAGCTCATGCTCACTCTTTTCTACTACTATAAATTGAAAGATTCAGGCTTAAATTTGGTGTGTGCAAAAACTATGCAATAGAGTTGCATATGAAATCTTTAGTTTCATTTTATAGGGGTTTTTTTACTAAATTTAGATTTGATTTTGGCAAATGAGATGTAATGTGTTGTTCACAATGTTTACCCATTGTGAAGGAGATTTCACTTCTGGCTTACCTTAAGAACAAAACAAATGGCTGCATAGGACACACATTAAATGTGTGACACAGAAATCATCTTACCTAATTGTATGGACTCACAGGAAAAGGTCTCAGGTATCAGAAATATTCAGCTGAGGCAAAGCAGATGGTGAAATTTTCAGCACACTAAGTGTAAAAGGACTTACCAATGATGCCAGGTATATCAGTTTTCTTAACAAAGAAAAAAGAATCTGTTGCTTTCAAGGGTTTTAAAACATGCTTCTAAAAATCCATTCTGCACAGAACAACTCAGAAAGTAGGTCTGGTAGGTCTGAAGCAGAGAGCATGTGTTTTTTTTAATTTTCCTGCATTTTTATCAGAACAAGTAATTTGGATCCACATCAGATGCAGAGTGGGTAGGGACTATTTTTTTTATTCTATAACTTGCAGATATTTTATTTTCAGTTTAAACTATTAAACCTCACTAGTTTGTAGTCTTTTGTGTTTGAAGATCTGTGAAAATATTTCAGTCAGGATATTTCCCACTGTGCTAAATGCCTGCTAATGGTTATGGTGACTGTCTCCAAAGAGTGTCACAGGTCTAGGTGCAAGGCACACAGATTTTCTGCACACATCATGTTATAGACAGGACTGCTGACTATGACTATTAGTAAAGTTCCTCAACAGTTTCCATCTAAAGATTTTGCTTGCAGAATCTGGCTGAAAACTTTGCCAAAATTTAACTAGCTTAAATGAAGTCTATTTAGTTGCCAAAATTTCACCAGTTTAAGTGAAATTAATGTATTTAGTTGCTCTGGAATTAAGCCAGAATACGAGTAGATACAAGATATTTTTTTTTGCTTATTTGGATAAAAGTTTGTGAGCTTTTTAGTTATTAAAAAAAAGACATAAGTTGCTAGTCTAGTGTTTTCCATCCAGTTCTCACTCTTTTTGCAGTGATTGTGAGACTAGAATTGCATCTTCTACCACCACAACAGAAATCCACAAGTGAGCAATCAGCCTGGAGGAAAAAAAAAAAGAATGTTCACCACAGACATACTGAAGCTTCCCTACAAATAACCCTGATGGCTCTGTGCACATGGAAGGAATGAAGGATTCACTGAAATTATGGCAATTTTCCCTCTAAAGTCATCCAGAGGAAATGGTTGTAGGGTTATTGTGTCTTATGAGTCTTCAATGATTCTTCAGCTGCACAAACTAGAAAACACTAAGGACAGCAGCAAAACTACAGCAAAAGTACAATAAGGCAAAGAGAGTAGACTGAGACAAAGAATCAGTCTGGGGACACTGTGATTAGAGGATTCAGCCTTGATAAGAGGAAGACAGATACAGCAACAGCAGAGATAACAGGCAAGACCAGAGAATGTGATATAAAAGTAAAAGAAAGGATAAAGAGAGATTGAAGCTGAGTTGAGAGAGAAAAAAAAAAGTGAAACTGTCTGGGGTAACAAGAAATAAAACATGGAATAGGTTTGTGAGGAGAGGTCTGGGTGTTGCTGGCTTGTAGTTTAAAAGCAAATATCTCCTGAAGAAGGTGACAAAATACCATTGCAGAACTGAACACTCAAAAGTTAGGGATACTAGGATTCATTTTGCTTAACTGAATCAGAAACATACAGCAAAATGCAAAATTTCTTGAAAATAAATCAATCAGGACTTTTTCTAATGGCTTTCATAAGCTTATTCAGTGTTGCATCTTCCTGACTGACAATAGAATAGGAACAGTGCCATCTCTTCCCCCATAGGAATATCAAGAACAATTAACATTTCCAGAGTGATTAAATACTACAAGGGAATATGTAAAAAATAAATGAAGAAACTTTTCATTCTGCTCCTAGAGAGCAGATTTCATGTTCCATATTTATTTCATTGAATCTAGAACCTTTGATGTTCCTGAAAATCTCACATAAAGGCTGACAATATCTTTAGGACTATAAATACCATAGAATTTTCTAGTTAGATCTTTGTACCATCTTCAGTGCAAACACTTAAACTCGAATTTGAGTTTCTTTAACAAGGCAGCCACTGGTGCCCCTCAGCACAAAGCAAAGTGAGAGTGGGGACTCGTATGAGAATAAACGATGGTACCAAAAAGGAAATATGAATTCATCCTCAGCACCACATAGAAGGGGGCAGTTTCTTATGCTGCTGTGGTGAGAAACACAGGCTGAGGCACCTAAATAAAAAATATTGTAAGTAAGATAAACATTTTAGGTGGATGTAACATAATTTCGCACTAGCATCACTGAAGAAGAAATTAGCAGTCTGAGAACAGAGACAAAGCTGCATTTTTCATCTGCTAATGGAGGTTCTTTTTCTGCACTCATTAACACAGCTGAATGACACATAGAGGATTTCATCATCAATCAATTGTTTGTGAATAATCTTCATACTCACTCTCCAATTTGTTGAAGAATTACTTTGAAAGAAAAGAATTGAATTACTATTATTAATGAAAGTTCAGTTACAAAAAAAAAAGGAAAAGAAAAAAATCAATTCTTCACTCTATTAGACATAAAGAACTAGCATGAAGGCAGTATTTATCCAGAGAGTCACAAATCTGAGAGTTGGGTACTGTGCAACAGGTGAATAAACAAAGAAAAAAGTACAGAAAGCAACAAGAAGGGTTTTAGAGAATGTTAACAACAAATACAGATGTGACTGTGTAGTATTCAAATAACTGCAAACACCTTTGAGAATTCTGCAATTTCCTCATAATTAATGGAAAGAGGGAGGAGGGAAGTGATATAAAGATTATCCAAGTCAATCCTACTTACCATTTTCTGGTGAGAAAAAAAATAATTAATTTGCAGCAAACACAGCTGAATTCATGTCATACTCTTTTATTTTGGCACAATTTGTTGTGCCTAGTGCCAGAAGAGATCAGCAGGCCATTGAGTCTAATCTCCAGCCTACCTCATACCAGCTAATTTCCCTCAGTTATCCTCATACTGGGTTCACAATTTACTTTCAGCAAATTATAACTTCAAGAAGGTATTCTGTCTTAATTTGAAGACTTCAAGGAGCATAGACTTCATAAGTCCCTTGGTGATTTTTCTCATTAGTTAATAAGAGAGATTTACCACCTAACATCTAAACTGAAATTGTGAATTCTTTGCTTTCACCTTGTTCATTCTTCTTCCATTTTTAAAGTTACTTTGAAGTACCAGGTACCTTCTATCTACTGAAAATATTTCTAGTCTGTAATTACGTCTATCTTTGCTGATGGTTCCAATAAACTAAATAGATTGGGAAAAAAATTTTTTGTATATTTTCTAATTCAAAAATAGATGGTTAGCTGTTTCTGTCATCTCTTCCATTTTTCAATATCCCTTT
This sequence comes from Thryothorus ludovicianus, assembly GCA_013397245.1. NCBI lineage: Eukaryota > Metazoa > Chordata > Aves > Passeriformes > Certhiidae > Thryothorus > Thryothorus ludovicianus. The sequence goes on from VZTB01017981.1 coordinate 273,186, forward strand.
TAATGCAAAGGACATTGCAGGATTCATCTCCAGCTAAATATACGTGTCTTGACTCATTTGTATAAATATCTAGCATGATTTGTGATATGCACAGGCATCTAAAACATAACTAAACACACTAAAACACACTGCAGGAAGAGGACTTTCAAAAGATGTGTGGCTCTTCTGACAGGAAATTAGAGTCCAGGTATGCTATCCTAGAGCATCACAGATGGCAATAAAGTTAAGGCAAAGGAATCATCCCACAAGTTCCAGACTTATTCAACTTAATTTCATAATCTTACATGCACATGTAAAACACATCTTACATGTGCACATGTATTTCACATGCATTTTTAAACTCCCTTTAAAATCAATAACAATCTGCTTAAGGTAGTTAGCAGGACGTAGAGAAAAAGTTAATTGAAAACAGGTGAGATGAATCACTGCTTAGATTAATGGCTATTGAATAGGGTCTCTAATGAATAGCTCACTGATATTTATTGACACTTAAGGCATCCTAGGGTATCTTCCTTGTTCTCCAGCTGCCATCCCAGGCAGACAAGAGACCACTACCATCCTGCATCAGCTGTGTTTGGATCTCTTCGATATCCTAAGGTATCTCAAATAGTACAAGACAAATACATTTCATCAAAAGATTGAGGCCTTTACTCAGAGTGCAAAATCAGAGCTGTACTCCAGTCCTGGTGAAGTTTGTCCTAGGTACATCTCTGAGCACATCCTTATGGAATTGCTCGTATTCATACTCTAGAAATTACTGAAGGTTTTTGTGTCACAGCTTTCCACTGAGATAAAAATGTTTATTTTCTGTCATCTTAAAAGCCTTTCAGGATATGGATGGAAACCACCTCAACTTTCATATGGCCCAGGTTCCCTTTATAGCCAGTGGAGAGAAATTAGCATTTCTACAGCATGATTCATCTGGGCTGTTGTCCTGGTTTAGAGATCCACCTTGAGAGGAGATGAATTTTAGCAAAGTGTTTGTTTCTTCAAAGGGACAAGAAAGAGAAACTAGACTATTTTCTCAGATCTAATATCTAAGTGATAGAGATCTAATATTTTTTTATGATTAATATTACCTTTACTGTCCAAAGTATAGTCTTATCTTACAGAATCAAATGTGTCTGTGAAACTGTTAAATCACTGTTATTCTTCTCCATAACTCTGATTGTTGGGTGTCTCATTTTTTTCAGGGCTGTATCATCTTTTAACAATAAACAATGTATTGCATGAAATTACGCATATATTAAACTGGAGATGATTTCAGGATGCCAGTTCTCCCAGAGGACCAGGAAGGAAAGAAACCTCTGTTTGTACTATACCAAAGCAGCTGTTTTTTCTTCCATGCTGCAAGTATATATGTCTGACCCTGAAGAGTGAATGTTCCAAAGTCTGGTAATCATATCTGCAGTTCTGAAAAATCCTGAAGAATTACCAACATGAGAACCACCAGCAATTTTCCTTTAACTTGAAAATTTTACTTTTTAATCCCAGCACTTGGCTGTGGATTGCTTAGATTGAAAGCAGTGCTGAACAGCAACATTGCTGTCTGACATTTGAAAGGCTGTTCTGCCTTCAGCATACATCTGTAATCCTCATTAATGTCAGTGGAAGTCATGGATGCAAAACTGGACGTTTTGGAAAGCACCACTGGGGCCAGTCTTCAAAGGGATGAGATGTGGGAAGAGTCACTCACAGGGGCAGGAGGAACTTCAGGAGACAAACATTAATTGCCCATTATACGCCTATTTTCATGTTGATCTGCATTTTCTGAGCATAACCCTGTGAAATACAAGGCTGTTTTAATATCAGAGTGCTGAGAGCACTCAGCAGCTTGTAGAATGGAACCATTTGATTTTTCTGCATGTCTGCTACATAGCATATGACTGAAAGCATGGGTTTGTTTGGTTTTCAGAAACCATTTGTATGGAAAATAATTGTGTTTTTTCTCTCTCTTAAGACTAACTTGCTGTCTAAAGCTGCCACATATTATTATTCCATAGTCAAACATGCAAGCACATATGTAACATTTATAAAAACAATGCTTGAAAATATCCACCCTCACTAGAGGTTTGCCCCTAAACATCTTTAACACATTCCAAAATGTAAATAGTCTGGCATCTTTACATTGTGTCAGATGTTAATCAAGCAGGTAAACATACAGCATCACAATTGCAGGTTTAGAAAACAGCTTTTCTTTCTCTTCTGCTGTCAGTGAGGCTATTCCTGCTGCCATCCCAGCAGCTGCTGGCACTGCTATTTGTGCTTCTGCTGTTACTGCTTCCACTATGCCCTGTGTTACTGTCCCTGTGCTACATAGGTCAAACAATGCAAGTTATCCTTTCATTAGATAGTCTAGTGTGCATTTTCTAACTTCTGAAATGTGAATTTTCTTTTAGTATTTCAAAATATCTAACACTTTATAATCAGATTAACACCATCCCTACCTAGACAGACAAATATGAAAATTGTATTTTGTTTGTGAGAGCAGAGTTCCCAGCTCATACTTATTGTAACTGTACCTACATGGTCATATCTGTGGTACTTTAATTTTTTACTCAGCAAGAAAGCTGAAGAACAGAGTGTAACCTCATGCAAACTAAAAATCAGGTTATGAAAAATCTAATTTTTGGAGTCAAGGTAGTATTAGCAGACTCTTGGCCTTTCCTCTTTCTAAATTTTTATATGACTAGAATTCAAGGAATTTGGATTAAATTTCCTCCAGGATTTCCTGACATCTGTCAGCTTGGTTGCAGCACCAGCTCCAGGAATGTGCAGGCTCTCACAGCCTGTCTTATGCATGCACACTGCAAATTTAGAGAACAGATGCAGAGAGGGAGACTTTGGCCTCCCTGCTCCTAAATTCTGCTCCTAAAATAATGCAAATCTGAAGTCTGAAGAACCTGTCAGACTTGCAATGTCTGAAAAATGGTCAGTTCAGTAAAAATGTAGAGTGCAAGCCCTCTGTTTATTCCAAATGTGCATATTTATGATTGGTAAATCCCACGCAAAATAATTGACACCATTTGATCAGGGAAATGATTGTAAAATCATTTTGTGGTCATACCTGAAATCCTCCAATTTTTATTGGTCTCTTTTGCACTTCTACCACAGCAGAGATAATAAAGATAGGACACTGCATTGATTTGCTCATCCATAAAAGATCTGGAGGAGATTCTAATTTATACAAGACAGAAGAAGAAAGCAATAGATAGTTGTTGGTTTTGTTTTTTTTTTCTTTCATGGGAATTCCAGATTATACTTAGCAATGTTTCTTTTCCAACTCAAAATCAACGAATTGAGCAGTTTCTGAAGATATCTAGTTGAATTAACCAGCCCTGTGAGCAGGCAGGATTGCCAGCTCAGGTTCAGCACAGCATGAGGGGGGCTCAATCCTACTGTAGATAGAAGTCCAAAGGTTAAAAAAGTGTGCTTTCATCAATTTTAGTCATAGACTTTGGAGACAAAATCCACAAATCCTATCTTTCCCTTCCTTCTCCTGGCTTTTCTCTCTAAAATGCTGTTCCTGTGCTTTTACAAGCAAGGACAGCCTGCACAGTCAGCCTGAGTTACCTTGGCTTCTTTGCTGTCTGACACAGTTTGTTGCTCCAGGTGGTCACTCCTGCTGCCAGCAGCTGGGTTGTGCTGTCCAGAGGGGCTGTGTAGCACTTTGTGTTCAAAACAGAATGTTTGACATGTCAACAGCCTTTAGCAATGTCTGTGATTGTCTGTGGGTCTGAGACCCCTGAGCAGGAAGCTCTTAGCACTCTTCAACAGAACATTTTTTCTATTTGCACAAAAAAGGTCACATCAATTTACAGTGATTCCAACACAAAAAGAGGGCTCTGCCACAATAGGATGGCCACAAGGCATGAAACACCTTTCCTATGAAGACATGCTGAGAAAGCTGGGGTTCTTCAACCTGGAAAAATAAAAAAAAAAGGCTTTGGGGAGATTTCATTGCAGCCTTTCAGTACCTTATATGGGCTTATAAAAAGGAGGGAGTGGGACTTTTTATATGGGCAGATATTGACAGGACAAGAGTTATTGGTTTTAAATTGAAAGAGAAAAGGATTAGATTAGATTAGATTAGATTTTGGAAGACACTCTCCACTTTGAGGATGCTGAGGCCCTGACACAGAGGAAGCTTCCCTTCCCTGGAAGTGTTCAAGGCCAGGTTGGGTGGATATCAGAGCAACGTGGTCCTGTAAATGGCATCCCTGCCCATGACAGAGGGGTTGGAGCTAAATGATCTTTCAAGTTCCTTTCCAACTCAAACCATTCTATTATTCTAAGAGCCTTAATTGTTGGGAGATGCTATTTTTAAGGGGGAATAACAGCATTGGGATAGATGTAGAATGTTGGAAACCTTTCTGGTCACTAGAAGGTTAATTCAGTAGCTCACAGAGCTTTTCCTCCATGGCAGGAGAACACAAGGTTTCCCACAATTCCTGTGTGATACCTGTCAGCCCAGTTGTAATGCCTGACATAGTCCAGTTTATTGCAAATTACACTGGACTTCTAAGCATGGACAGAAGAGGCATGAAAATATCATCAAAACTGTGAACTGATTTTAAAATGTACTTGCAAGTGTCTATTCCTTGCAAATCTAAACACAGAAACCACATGCTATAGTAGTAATGTTAAGGTATTATTTCTCAGGCCCTCCTGTCCTGCTTCCTTCTCTTTTCAAGGATTTAGTGCTTAGTGTTTGCACTATCTCAAATGCAACAATCACAGTGGTAAAACACCTCCATGAACTATGTGAAAACTCTTTTTTGATAGGATTTAGTTTTTCCTGTCTCAATGGATCAGCTTCCAAATTATCCACAAGGAATGCCAGCTTCTTGAAGCAGAAAAAAAAAAAAAAAAAAAAAAGAGTACCAGAACAATCTCCCTTTAATCTGCAGTTAGCTGAATCCTCTTTTCCACTTGTTCTCTTCCAATTGGACAGGGGCACCTGCTGTCAGAATGGCATAAATCAGCCAAGTCCCTAGAAAACAACCTTTACAATAGGTCTCTGTGCTCATAAGAACTTCAGTATGGCTGCAGAGGCTATTTATACACTGCGAGTCATCTCCCACTGCTTCTCAAATAGACTCTAAAGTGTCCTGCCATGTCACGTTACCACCACAGAAATCACCTCTGCAGCTAGCAATAATTAATGAAACCACACAGGGTAAGATTCATCTCAGCTATTTTTGGTCATCTAAAGATTAGGCTTCTCTGTTAAGAAAAAAAAAGCAAAAACTCTATCCCTGCAGCCCTCATACTCATTTTCTGAAGAAAATTCATGTCACCTAACATCAATATAGACTGACATGCCCTCTGGACAAACTTCTCTTTCTCCTCTGATTGTCTAAGAGGAAAACTTAGAAGCTAAACTTTTCAGAAGTATAAGATAAAAGAATCACATGTGGTTTGGCAATTTTTGAATTTTTGGCCCAGCTGACCAAGTTTGTCACTCAACTGAACTCCCAAAAAGAAATATAGAATTGTAATGTGATTTGTTTCCTCTCACTTTAGATATCTAATAGTCAAAACAGTTCAGATCTTCTTGCCATCAGAGATAAATATTTTAATCATCCAAGGACTGATGATTGATTTCCTTGTGTGTATTAACCAAGGAAAGAATCAGGAGACATAGTTATATTTCTCCTTTTAAGTTATATAAAGTAGAGCAAACAAGTCTTCCCTCATGTGACTTCCCTGCAGTGTCTTATCTAATGCACACAATAAATTTCCACAATGTATGTTTATAGAAAAACTAATACCTTGTTAGTATGGTTGTTTTTGGTTATTTATGGTTATTTTTTTTTCCCCAGTGCATTTTCTCTTGATAGGAATAAATTCACTATTTGGCAGCAAAAAGTCCACTGCTGCTCTGCTGTACCTCCTTTGTTTATACCAACCATCAGCTTGCTTTTAGCAAAAACAATGCTTTTAATACTAGAATCAGTTTACTCTTGATGGACCATGGTCAAATAATACAGATATTAATTAGCTGAGTAATTTCTGTGTGTTAAATATAATTTTAATTATCCCTAGAAGCTGCATCATATGCTTGAATGTTGGGACATTCTAAAACTTGACATGAGCAAAGAATGACCAATCTCCAGTTTCTAAACCTCTTTACATGTTAAAAAGCATATATCCCAACAGAGAAAAGCAATATCTCCCAAATAAACGAGCAAGAGGGGAAGTACAGTCATGTCATTTCTAAGTGATACATTGCTCACTGTCACCATTTCAGGAACAACAAGCCTGATTTGAAAGTGAATGTCCTCTATCCCTCCTTGGTGAAAGAAAATCAATTTGTCTGTGTCCGCTCCTAATTAATTGTTCTCAGGAGGATCTGGAACATAATCCACTTTGAAGCTTGGTTTTCTTTCCTTTCCTTCCTTACTTGTTCTTATTTTCTCCACTTGTCCTTAGTTGTAGGGCTACAGGACTAAGGCAATGTGCAAAATACACCAGTGCTGCTATTAACCAGCAATGCCATTGTTTAGGAGTCTTAACGGCTTCAAGCACATTAGGAATAAAACTCCAGCCCTTACCATCCCTGGTGTATTTTGTCCATATGTCAACTTCTTTCTGCATTTCAACTCATGGGGGATTTCTTACCATAACCAGCCAGTTGCCAACACTGAAGCATTTGGGCTCAAATATAATGCACTTGGACTGTAAAGAAATATGCAGGAGACAGATGGCAGGAGATGAGATTTTATTACTGTGATGTTTCTCTTTTTAGATTAAATCCCAGAATACATACTGTTGAAATTACTCTGCCATTTGTGATTAAAGAGAAGGAACAACCACTAGACGGCACATTGAAAGAGATAGTTTTTACATGGCACTTCCAAATACTGTCCCGTGAAATGCATAAAATGGGTTTAAATCAGACAAATTAAGAGTTCGAGTATCTTAGTGAGAGAAAGACTAGAAAAAGACCAGGCTAACATGCCCTGTAACAGAGCAGCCTGGAAAGGGAGATGCTGTCACTACTTTTGATTTTCATTCTCTCCACAAACCAGGACTACAGAAATGCACACTGCTGTTTATACAGAGAGTGTGTCAGCAAAGAGAGAGAGCACAATGTGGGAACATCTGTTCTGAGAAACAGGTTGAAAATAGCCATGTAATAGCATGACAGAAACATCTGCGCAGTAGGCACACTACCATGAGCAGAGCATCAGGAGGGACAAGGATGCAAACAAGCCTGTGAGCAGTAGGTCAGGAAGAGGCTCACTGGCAGGCAGGAAATGCTTCACTAATCCTTTTTACTTATTGCAGCCCCATTGTTATTTAAAAGGTAAGAGTACGGAAGGAAGACAGAACTTCCTGTGATATGGGCAGATGCTACAAGAAGGGTTGCATTGCATATCCAATGACCCAGAGTGTTAAGGAAATGTGCTGAACAGTAATGATAATTAAGAGACAAGCAGAAAGCTAAATATAATATTAGTTACAGCTTCTGTGCCATGTGTTAACTAATATTGTATTTTTCTCCTTTTGAGAAGAGGAGTAATAGATGGTACCATATCTGTTCAAATAGTAATGCACTGCTGAAATTCTGTCTCTGATGGAGTGACAACATGGAATAGATTTGTTCAGTTTTTTCCTTAGACATTCCAACGTATGTGTAACCCAGCAGGATGAAAGAAAAAAAAAAAAGTATTAGTCTTCAAGGAACAAGTTTTCACAGTGAAATCTTCAGCCATCAGCAAGCAGAACTCTTGACCTTTAGGTTTCAGGCATGGTTCCTCTCACCATCACTAAAATCTTATCTACTTAAAGAAAGAAAGAAGGAAAGCATTTAGTTTACCACGCTTTGAAATGGTTCTGCAACAAAAACATCCACACCTGCATTTACATATAGGTGGACAAGGCAGTGTGAACACATTTGTGAAGTGCAGAAGTACCTTTAAATTATTCCTGAACAGCACACCCATCACGCTCCTTCAAAATATGCAAATACCATCTATGCAAATTCAGCACTTTTCTGCACATATCTTTAGCACAGCCCACTCATTTCTCAAGCCTTTGACAATATGAGGATCTCTGTAAAATTCAGTATCATTCTGGTATTTTTCCCAAGTATGTCAGACCAGGGGGAATTCCAGAATCTGTGCTGTACATGTGAAATGACATTCAATAGGCTTCCGTTCTTCTTCAGTACAACTTTTGCTAATCATTTGCTAGAACTCAAAATAATTCTGCAACATATAAAGCCAACACTTTATAATCTCATTGCCAAAAAAAGATGATGGATCAGTAAAAGCAGAAAAATAACACTGTCCTGAACCTACTAAGAAAATTAATAGTTGCCTCATACTGACACTTGGTGTTGATGGGGCTACCTTTGGTGAAGGGAAGATGCCATGACATGGTTAAAGCATTGCAAACCACTCATACAAAGGGGTTGATGACATTTCTATAACAAAGTCAATAGCCACCACTGAAGACACAATAAAAAAAATTACTATTTTAAGAATCATTTCTGGCTTCATGTTCTCCAAAATTCTTTGACTTTCTTACTTACAAGTTTAGATTGACCTAAAATGGTGCTGCAGCCAACGACCAGCAATGTGTCAGGGATGCCTAGAAAAAGAGGAAAAATTTCTGTGTGCACTCACATGAGCATGCTAATAAAAAAATTAAAAAAAGGGTGTGAAAAAGCTGAAAAATCTCTGTGTATGAAAGAGCTGGTGACCAGAAGCTGTGCCACCAAGATTGCTATCATTTCTTCACACTTCCTTTCATACAGATCACAGTCTTCCTCATTCACTTGTTCTTCTTCAGTACAGAAACTCTGGGCTTCCAAATTTACAATCAGTGAAAGAAAAAGAATCAAATGTCTAAAGAAACCCTAACTGTTTACATCAATCATAAAGAAAAACAAAAGTTTTCTGCCTAAAGACTGAGCTTTTATAAATGCTTATCACCAACCAAGGAAAATTAAATTATTATGGCTTAATCTGGTTTTGATTGTTGAGAGTTTTTTCCCCAATAGTCACAAACTAACCAAATTCTTCAATTAGCAAATAAAACAAAAAATCCAGAAAATTCATAGCTCACTGAATGGGAGGAAAAATTACAAACAAAAAGGTAGATAGAGCAACAAGGTAGAGGGAAAGGAATGAGTAATAACCAGTATCTCTCAGGTATTTTTGTGCAGCCTTAATTTTTTCCATTGTGCATTGAATGCAATGCAATCCTAAGAGAAAGAAATTAAGACCTTTAAAATATAGCTTGATTGGAACAAAAAATAAAGGTGGGAGAAACAAACCCATTTATGAGATGGATGAATGAAGCAACCGAAGCAGTATAAATATGATCTTTTGGAGGATGGAAGCAACTGAGGGACAGCCAAATACCTAAAAGATCCAGAAGAAGAAACCAATTAAATTAAAAACAGACTAGAGAAACTGTTAAATACAGCATTGTTGACTGATACTGGATTGACTAGAGTTGCTTGCTGGAGCAGAAGATGATTTCAGGCAACAAAGCATACCTGAGGATGCTTCATGTGTGAAGGACAATCTGGATTCTCCCTGAATAATCCAAAAGGCCTGAAAATGGGTAAAAAACTGAAGGAAATTAATGTAGCTATATTGAAATCAGACAAAATCAGATGGGGAACGTGGCATTAATTTTAAGCATATGGTATAAATGATAAACCACTGGAATAAACTATTACCTCACCATCTGCTGATACGATCAAAAATAAGTTTGTATATCTTTCTGGAAAATAAATATTTTACACAACCACATGTTACTGAGTTCAAAACAGAAGCAGCTGCAGGAAATCTAAAGTCTGTGAAAACATACATCATCAGAAGAGTTGTACTAATGGTTTCTTTATCCTAGAAATCTGTAAAGCTTTCCCAGGATCATATTTAGAGTGGTGAAGGGGTATCAAATCTCACATGAAAAATAAGTCATTGATACCAATGTGCACAGTGATACAAAACAGACCATAATATTTAAATTTCCTTTATGTGTGTGTACATGCATATTAAAATAATATTTTAAAATTAAAGACATATTTGTGGTTCTCTATAAAATTAAAAAAAATGTCAGTGTTATGATCTCTGTGGCAAAAAGACTGTCAAAGTGCCAAATAGTGAGTGATACTGCAAATTATTAGCAGAAGATTAAAATTGCATAACGTAATATGTCTGAAACATATTACCACATATTCTTGCTTGGATTAGGATTTCACTTCTGCTAGCTTGTATTCTTTGTTAATTAAAATCAAATATCCACAGATGGAAGCTACTTTACACAATTGACCTGTGTTACATTAGTTGAGTTCAAGACTCACCCATGGCAGATACAGAGCTGAAATCTGTTTTCCCTTCACCGCCAAATGCTACAACTTCTGTAACTGCCCATGACAGCAAACTGCCATCCTTTGAAAATGATACAGGCTCTTCTCACCAGTCACTAAATCTTATGAAGGGTATAATTCCAGAAAGCCACAACAGTTGACAAAACCAATACAAAAACTAGAGTTATTTCCAGTCTTGTTTTCTCAGCATTGCTCAAAGCCTCCACAGTAACAACAGGCAGGAGCAATGTTAACAAAGGCATCTGCATTAGAAATGATTCTGTCTCTGCTGGTCACTCCACCTCCTCACAGAGAGAGCAGAAAGGAACACTTTAAGGATGAGATTCTTCCTTGTTTGTAGTTTTTCTCTATAATGGGGCAGGATGAAAGTGCCTGTTTCCTTTCAGGGAAGACAAGATTGGAAAGTACAGCACAAATTTCTAATATAAGGAGGGATGGGTATCTATCTCTGGAAAAGCAGAGTTCTGAGTATTTTAGTGATTTTCTAACCATAGTATATAAATGGAGATATGACATACAACTCACTTGGATTAAAGCATTGACAATAATCTTTAGTATTTTACCTCCATTAAGAAGCTTGAGTTGCAGCCTAGAAACTTGCAGCAGATTGCAGCAGCTTAAGTGAAGGACCATTTCAAATACATTGGGATATGTGATACATTTGTAGGTGTATAGAAGATCCAAGACAATGTCTACAGGATCCTTCCACCTAAAGGTCAAGAACAACCCATGGATTCCAAAATGCATCCATTGATGATGATCTGAATGCTGACTTCTTGTTACTACCTCATTTTCAATCACTTTATTTTAAGGAAACCAAATAGATACCACAATTTCATTTGCTGTATAGACCAAGTTGAGCTATCAATAGCAAGGGAACCAGGAGC
>VZTB01017983.1:0-16197 GCA_013397245.1 Thryothorus ludovicianus
GTCTTCAAACTAAGACAATCTGTGATTCTCCATAATGCCAAAGATAAAAGGAATATACATGAGAAAGCAAGAAGTAAAACATTTATATGTGGCCTTTATTCAAATAAAATATTGCAAATTGATTCAAACTGTCTGTATAGGTCAAGGAAAATGTATGGCTTACCAACACTTGCTCTAATGTTTCCATTTTACTTATTGTTAGTCTTGTGGTGTTTAATCATATGGATTCATGCTTATTAGATGGCATGAATCTATGGAAGTGGTCTGCAGAAGAATTTGAAAAATAGTTGATACTATCCTTGCACTGTTTTGCTAAGTTGTTTTGCAAAAAATCATCCAGTGCTCTGTTCCACTCAGGAACGTCCTCTCTGGAGTCAGGAGCTCTGTTGGCATCTCTTGGTCTGCCAAGATTCCAAGTTTATGAGTGTGTGCTGCTCTAAGAGGAAAGGAAGCTTCCTATTTTCTGTACCTTGTCCTTAGTGTGATACAAAACATAGAATCATAGAATTGTAGACTCATTAAGGTTGGAAAAGTCCTCTAAGATAATCAAGTCCAATCATTAAACCAGCACTGCCGTGTTCACAACTAAACCATATCCCCAAATGCCACACCCACATGCCTTTTCAACACTTGCCGGAATGGTGATTCTACCACTTCCTTGGGAAGCCTATTCCCATGCCTGACCACCCTTTTGGGGAAGAAATTTTTCTTAATATCCAATCTAAACCTCCTCTGATGCAACTTGAGGCCACTTCATCTAATCCTGTTAGAAAAGACTGACCTCCACCTTGCTACAACCTCCTTTCAGGTGCTTGTAGAGTGATAGTAATTTCAGAGCCTCCTTTGCTTCAGACTAAACAACCTCAGCTCCCTCAGCTGCTCCTCATAACACTTATGCTCTAGGCCCTTCACCAGCTCCACTGACCTTCTTTGGAAATGCTCCAGTGATGCCAACATGATTTTTTGCCTTTTCTACTATATACCTTTTATATAGCTTTTATGTATCCTCAGTATTCTTAGCATGCATACTTGTAATTCCTTAAGTGTGATAACTTAGCATAACCCTAGTATTTTGTTAGGCCTGGAGACTAGCAATTTGATGAGAGGGTTTTCCTCTCCTGCTACATCAAACCCAGTTTGGCTGGGAAGCATGGCTCAAGAATTGGGACGGGTATGATAGATGAGGCCCAGTGATGTTCTTTAATCCATTGGTGACTGTGTGCTCTCAGCAGCATGCACAGGCCACATGGCCTGGAGCTGCTTTCCAGAGAGCACCTGGTTTGGACTCCTGGATCCAAGGATCTGAGGGCATGGCTAACTTGGCTAGATATAGGGTTTACCTGGGGGGCAGATAGCCATTTGTAGCTATGGGGTAGGGGCTTGACCTTATAAGTCTAAGGTTTCAACTTCCTGCTCCCCAGGGTCCTAGGCCCACTCCTTAGTGCAAAGAACTCGGGCTAAATTTTGATTTATCCTGGCTAATTGGACTGCTGCAGGAGACCAAACATCCTGAAGGCCTCATAGTAGGAGGCTGGAAAACCCTACACTATCTTGGGAAATCAAGGCCTGCTCTAGAACATATCCTGTAAACTAGCGATTTGGCCCATCCGGGGGGAATTTCTTGAATGGGGGAATATCATGCCATTCATCCAGGCCTCCTATTAGGGCATCCTTGTTAGATATGCTAATTTGTAAGGTCTATAAATTGTACACATGATCTATCATGTGTGTGCATTGCAGAGCATTACACCTTGGCGAAGTGGTGCACCAATAAGGATCCTTATTAAAATACCGAGGTAAAACTCCTTATCCCTTAACCGTATCTGACTCTCAATTTTTAAGACCAAGAAAAGGCATCACCAGCACCTCAACATCCATCTGGTAGCGAGTAGCTCAGAACTGAACACAGTACTTAAAGTGAGGCCTCACCAGTGCCAAATACTGAGGGACAATCACTTCCCTAGTCCAGTTTGCCACATTATTTTTGATGCAGACCAGGATGACATTGGCCTTCTTGGCCACCTGGGCACATGCTGGTTCATGCTCAGCATGCTGTCAACCAACACTCCCACATCCTTTTCTGCCAAGCAACTTTCCAACCACTCCTCCCCAAGCCTGTAGCACTGGATGGGGTTATTGTGACCCAGGTGTGGGATGCAGCTCTTGGTTTCGCTGAACCTCATACCATTGGTCTTGGCCACCTACCCAGCCTGTCCAGATCCCTCTGCAGAGCCTTCCTACTGTCCAGCAGATCAACATTCCTGCCCAACTTAGTGTCCTCTGCAAACTTCCCGAGAGTGCACTCAATTCTCTCATCCAGATCATTGATACAGATATTAAGCAGGACTGGCGCTAATACTGAGCCCTGGGGAACACCACTAGTGACCGTCTGCCAATTGGATATAACTCCATTCACCACCACTGTCTGTGCTTGGCTGTCCAGACAGTTTTTTACCCAGCAAAGAGTATACCTATCCAAGACATGGGAAGCCAGTTTCTCCAGGAGAATGATGTGAGAGACAGTTTCAAAGGCTTTACTAAAGTCCAGATAGACAACATCCACAGACTTTCCCTCATCCACTAAGTGGGTGACCTGGTCATAGAAGGAGATCAGGTTAGTCAAGCAGGACTTGCCTTTCATAAACCCTTGCTGACTGGGCCTGATCCCCTGCTTGTCCTGCATATGCAAGATGATCTGCACCATGACATCCTCTGGCACTGGTATCAGACTGACAGGCCTGTAGTTCCCTGGATCCTCCTTCCAATTCTTCTTTTAGATGGGTGTCACATTTGCTAACTTCCAGTCAATTGGGACCTCCCTATTTAGACAGGACTGATGGTAAATTATTCCAAGTGGCTTGGTAGACTCAAATCCCAGCTCCCTCACTACCCTTGTGTGGATTCCATCTGGCCCTGTAGACTTGTGGGCATTTAAGTAGCACAGCTAACCATTTCCTCCTGGATTATGGGGGCTTCATTCTGCTTTCTGTCTCTGTGTTCCAGCTCAGGGGACTGGGTGCCCTGAGAACAACTGCTCTTGCTATTAGACTGAAGCAAAAAAGGCATGAAGTGCCTCAGCCTTTTCCTCCTTCTTTGTCATTATGTTTCCCTTTGCATCCAGTAAAGGAAGAAGATCCTTTTTAGCCCTTCTCTTTTTGTTGATGTATTTGTAAAAACATTTTTTGTTGTCTCTTACAGCAGTAGCCTTTGGCTCTTGTAATTTTCTCCCTGCATAATCTCACACCTTCTTTGTAGTTCTCCCAAGTTGCATGCCCCTTCTTCCTAAGGTGATACACTATTTTTGCCTCTGAGTTCCAGACAAAGTTCTCTGTTCAGCCAGACTGGTCTTTTTGCCTTCTGACTAGTCTTTTGGCACACAGAGACAGCCTGCTTCTGTACCTTCATGGACTCCTTTGCCCTTCAGGACTGCCTTCCAAGGGATTCTTTCAACCAGTCTCTGAAACAGGCCAAAGTCTGCCCTCCAGAAGTCTAAGGTGGTAGTTCTGCTGACCTTTCTCCTTACTTCTCTGAGAATTCAAAACTCTATCATTTTGTGATTGCTTTTTCCAAGACAGCCCCTGACCATCACATCACCCATCAGTCCTTCTGTTTGCAAACAACAGGTCAAGCAGGGCACCTCCTCTGGTTGGCTCACTCACCAGCTGTGTTAGGAAGTTCTCTTCCACATATTCTAGGAACCTCCTCAATTGCTTTCTCTCTTTTGTGTTGCATTTCCAGCAGATATATGGTAAGTTGAAGTCCCCTATAAGAATAAGGGCCAGTGATTGTGAGACTACCCCTAGATGCTCATAGAATATTTCATTCATCTCTTCATCCTGGTTGGATGATCTATAACAGACTAACCAGGATATTTGCTTTTTTTTGTCCTTCCCCCTGATTCTTACCCAGAAACACTCAACCCAATCCTCATCATCATTAAGCTCCAGAGACTCGAGACTCCACCACCTCTCCTTCCTTGCCTATCCCTTCTGAGGAGCTTCTAGCCATCCATTGCAGCACTCCAGTTGTGTGATTCATCCCACGATGTCTCCCTGATGGAAATTATGTCATAGTTTTCTGACTGTGCCATGGCTTCCAGTTTCTCCTGTTTGTTGCCCGTGCTGTGTGCATTGATGTTAATTCACTTCAGTCAGGCTATCAATCTTGCTGCCTTTTCAGAGAGAGAAGATCTAATTCCTGCATGACCATTCTCAGGCACTTCTGTAGTTTCTAGCACATCATTAACCCTTGCATCCTTGCTGCCACATAGATCTTCATCCCCTACCGCTACCAAATGGCAGACCAAAAGACTTCATTAGTGCACCATCCCTCAAATAGTAGTGTGCTGCTCCCAGGTTTATCTCCAGTAATCCTGATTTCACATCCTTTCCCCCTACAAATCTAGTTTAAAGCTCTCTCAATGAGCCCTGCTCATTCCTGAGCTAAAATCCTTTTTCTCCTTTGAGACAGGTGTCCCCCATCTGTTGCCAGCAAGCTTGGTGTCATGTAAACTGACCCATAATCAAAAAACCTACAATTCTGCTGGCAATACCAGGCTTGGAGACAGATATTCATCTGTATGATTTTACTATTTCTACCCCCATCATTCCCTGCAACTGGCAGGACAGAGCACACTACTTGTGCTCAGGATCCCTCAATCAGTTGTCCCAAAGCCCTGAGTTCCCTCTTGGTTGTCTTCAGACTTCTTGTTTTGACTTCTTAGTTGCCCACCTGAAAAACCAGTAGCATATAATAATCAGAGAACTGTACCAGGCTGGAGAGTTTCTTGGTGATCTCTCTTACCCAGGCCCCAGGAAGGCAGCATACTTTCCTGTGGCTTGGATCCAGTCAGCATAATGAGCCCTCTGTTCTTCTCAGAAGAGAGACACTAATGACAACTACCCTTCTTTTTTCTTGACTTGAGGAGATTGTGATGCAGAGATTAGACTGACTCACCCTAAGCAACCTCTCCAAGCTGGATGGACGTTCATCCAGTTTTGATGTGTGCCTGTCCCTCAAGTTCCAGAACCTCATACCTATTGTATAAGGGCACCTGGTAAGGTGAGGTAGGCTGGGAGAGGATTTTCCTGCTGCCTCAAGCAGAGGCCAATTTCTATTCCTCCCTCCTCCCACCTCTTAGGTTCCCTCCTTCTGTCTGGTGGCAAGAGGGTAGGGGATCCTTCACTTCTTGTGGTGCAGTCAGCTGGTGTATTTGCCTCAGTGACAGTAGAGAGTGTTCCCATCAGTCAATCTCCTCCTTAAAGTCCCTGATACTTCTTAACCTTTCTACCTCCTCTCTTAGCTCCACCACCAGGCTGAGTAAATCATCCACCTGGTCACACCTTACACAGCTTTCATCTCTACTGTTGTACAATACCAGCACCAGGCTCTGGCTCTCCCTGCAGCCTGAGACCTGGACAGCTGCATGTTTTTGTGGGAGCTCTGTTAGTGTTGCTGCATCCTTTCTGGTGAATGCTGAGGACGTCTGCCTGCTGAGTAGTTACCATACCTGGGCTCCTCCTGAGAGGGCAATAACTACCAATTAAGCTCTGGAGCCAGTAGGGTGACTGCGGCCTACCTATGCATCCTTCCTTGCAAACTGCCACGCCAGGCCCTGCCAGACCCTGCTGACCTGCCATGTTCTGTTTGCTTGCCCTAGTTACTCAAGCTCCCTGTAGCCGATTAAATTTTCCTGCAGTTGTCCCTGGAAACACCCATGCTGCATCAACTCTGCTCGCCTCAAGGACTGACCTTTTCAGAGGGGTTTTTTTTTGTGAATTGCTCTTCTTAGACATACTACAAACAACAGAATTGGGATGCACATCCAAAATCTAGACTTCTTCTGAGAGAAAGAGATAGCATAGATTTTAACAGTTGACATTATCTAAGATCATGGAAAGACTGAATCATTTAAATTCATCTGCCTGTTTGTCCTCTTAATCGAGGGAATATTGCTTATGGACACTTCAGTTATCTTTCTCCCTGTTTTGTTTTGCAAATTTGTTTTTTTCCATAGAAGTTGATTGCCAAAAGCATTTGTTGAAGAAGTTTTTTTAGTTAATGAAAATATTTTTAAAGAAGTGGGTTTTAAGGAAGGAAGGGGTGAATAGAGACAAAAGTGATAATTCAGATTTTACAATTAGATATATCAAAATAAAAATAATGAGCATTTTGATAAATTTATGTTGCTTTTATTTGTTAGGTAACAGCTTAAGTGAGTCAGTCAACCTGAAGTCTATATATAGGAAATATGAAACCTGGAGAGTGACCAGTCACACCCTTTTTTTCCCTTGCAGCATGGCACAGCATTTATTATCTTTGTGTTTGATGCAACTTAAAAGTGAACAATAAATTGGGAAAATTCAGGGCACTGATTTCAGTGTAGAAAGAAATTTCTGATTTATTCAACTACTCCGTAAATTTTCTCTGAGCCTAATTAAAAATAAAAAACAAAATATCATAGGTGTAGACATGACTTTTTTCCTTTGTTTTTTCCACTGTTTTCTAATATAAAAGTATTACAAGTAGAGTTTAATGATACATTTTGAACTTAAGTAATTCTCAAACTAAAGTCACAAGATATTTTGTTTAAATCTTTATTTATTGTTTTCCTGTAGTGCCCACGAGTCATGGGTTAGGACTCATTATTTAAACATTTTACAGACAGTGAACAGTAACAACAAAAATATTCTTTATTGCAAACTTAAATTTTTATATTCTGTGTCTGGAATTCTTTTTCAAAGATCATATGCTATTTTTCCCACTCAAAAGTTAGAATATAAAATAGGAAAGGATGACAAATTCTTTTTTAGGCAATTTTGATACCATATTGACCTTTTTCAAAAACTGCAGGATGATTAGCATTGTACCAAGCCTCCTTCCAGCAATTCAGAACATATTTTATTAATTTATATAAAATTTTTCAGTGTAGCACACAATGATGCCTCTTTCTGTTTAGCCTAATCCATTCTGTGCTTCAGAGTTGCTCAAAGGAAGCAACTACCTCTCCATAGTCTTCTTCCTAATTAGTTCTCTCTGCCATGTAAAAGCACTTTCCTACCTTGGACTGATTGCCAGAAATTTATGATTCCTGATACATTAAGGAACACATTACCCATCTATTACTTTTTCAAGACACTGAGATACAGCCTACTCTCCTTGAATGTTACACCTGTTTCAATTATGTCCAGGTTTCCAGAAGTCTCTACTTTTTCATTTTCCTCTTGATTTACTAGGTCCAAGTGATGCCTTAGGATTTAGCTTTTATGTTTTTCAGATCCTGTACTACTTTAGTCTATAACTCTAAAGCTCCATGGCCTGTCAGCTACTTGTTCTCTCATTTTATTCAGAAAAAACAATTTCTGTCTAGGCCTGAAATTCAAGGATACCTTATTATCTCAGGCACCGAGAGATGCAAACAGCAGTGAATTGGGGAAGGCAAACTTGGAGTAAATGACTTCATTACCTGTAGCTGTAATTGGAGGATTAACCTCTGATATGTAAGTGGACCAAACTTATATCTACATGAAAAACTCGTGACCATCATCCATCTTGGGTGTAGCCCCTTGGAGGCTTTTGACTGCCCAAGATGTACCTATTGAAGGCCTTTAATAAATACTTGCTTTTATTCTCTTAATTTTGCCTAGTCTCTGTTTCAGGTAGCCACTCCAAGGCATCACAAGGAATAAGAAAAGAAGGGCAAAGTATAGATAAAGATTTCCTCCAAAGCCACATATCTTGCTATACAGCTCAGTAAGGCAAGGCATTTGCATATACTACAGTTGTAGATTACAGGTCATCAAGGTCTGAATCTGTAAATGACTCATGATTTTGCTTGACTAGCATAAATAATTGTTTCTTCTACAAGTAAGAGCTGCATTCTCAAGAAACAAATCACTGAGGTGTTAATTCTCACAAGACAGGAGAGAAAAAGTCATGGTCATGATGATGGCTTTTTGTCCTGACTTCCATTCAGCTCCCAGACTGCTTGAATCTGATCTCTTGCCATTGATGTCAATTATGCAGTCTATGTGAATTATACCATGCAGACCTGGAATCATAGAATGGCTTGGGTTGAAAGGGACCTTAAAGATCATCTAGTTCCAATCTCCCTGCCATGGGCAGGCACACCCACTAGACCAGGTTGCTCAGAGCCCCACCCAGCCTGGCCTTAAACACTTCCAAGAATGGGGTATCCACAGCTTCTCTGGAAAAGCTATTCCAGTACCTCATCACCCTCACACAGTAAAGAATTTCTTCCTACTACCTAATCTGAACCTACCCTCCTTCAGTTCAAAGCCATTCCCCCTTGTCCTATCACTACATGTCTTTATAGAAAATCCCTGTCCAGCTTTCTTGTAGGCCCTCTTTCGATACTGGAAGGCTGCTGTAAAGTTCTCCTTGGAATCATCTCCAGGCTGATAAACCCCAGCTGTCTCAGCCTGTCTTCAGGCTTCACCGTGGTTGATGATTTAGTTATTGGCAGGCCAAGCACTACAACATTTCTTCCAGTTTTGGGAAATTCTGTTACAAAACAGAAGATATTTGCTAGAGATTTGTTTTCCATTGTAAGAGAGATTCTTTAAATGGGCATCTTAAAATCAATTAGGTCACATAGACCATTGATACCAAACAACTTTGCTTACTGCATCTCAAGCATATTGCTTTCTTCTGTGGATTGGAATACTTTTAAAAAATAGACTGCATTTGTGTATGTCTCTCATAAATCTTTTTGGTAGTTTAGAAAGCTGTCACTGAAACTGCAGGAAAANCGATACTGGAAGGCTGCTGTAAAGTTCTCCTTGGAATCATCTCCAGGCTGATAAACCCCAGCTGTCTCAGCCTGTCTTCAGGCTTCACCGTGGTTGATGATTTAGTTATTGGCAGGCCAAGCACTACAACATTTCTTCCAGTTTTGGGAAATTCTGTTACAAAACAGAAGATATTTGCTAGAGATTTGTTTTCCATTGTAAGAGAGATTCTTTAAATGGGCATCTTAAAATCAATTAGGTCACATAGACCATTGATACCAAACAACTTTGCTTACTGCATCTCAAGCATATTGCTTTCTTCTGTGGATTGGAATACTTTTAAAAAATAGACTGCATTTGTGTATGTCTCTCATAAATCTTTTTGGTAGTTTAGAAAGCTGTCACTGAAACTGCAGGAAAAACAAAAACTCTCCAGTGGCATCTTTTCAGTGTTAGAGAATCAAGACATCACTTTATTCTGGCCAGGATGTTGTTCTGGTCAGGATGTGCAACAGAAATAATTTCATCCACACATTGCCCGGGTTGTGCAGAGAAAATTATTCCATCACATAATATTTACTAGATTTTTCACATACTTATACAGTCAAAACCCAGAGAAATTAATTGGTTCAATCTTCATTGGTCCCAAGTTACACAGTTCTTAATATTTGGTTTCCTAGTGGTTATTGATCCCTTTGCCTTCAATGCTAATTAGGTTCTCATTCTTCATTCTCTTATCTTTTCCCAGACCAGATATCTCCGACCATGCCACATGCCACGACCATGCCACGGGTGATGTTTGGAGTTGATGGTCATTACCTTTTGTGTATCTTCTACTCCCAGTCTGTTGAGATGTTAAGATCATCAGGCCTCGAGTGGTGAAATAGTCCTTTGAAAAGAAACTTCAATTCCTTTCCCCTTGGGTAAAGGCGAACAAAACCCCTGACTAAAGATATATAAACATTTTAAACTTAGCATCATTTCCAACAAAGCTAGTTCAAAAAAATTACATAGGCAATATCAAAAGGAATATAAAAAATTTAACTTCTATCTAAGTTTGTTCTAACATTGACTGTAACCACTTGTTACTTGTTTAAAAAGAAAAATTCTTAGGGAAAAATGTTAATACTGCTCGAATCCCTCCCCCCCTGCCCAACAGTGGAGGGGAAAACAAAGGAAACAGGACTGTGAGAGGTAAAAACAAAAACATTGGAGTCACAATTTTACTGAGGCAAAACGCGCAAACAACATAACAATACAGAGGAAAATGGTTTACCTACAAAACCAGCAAAGGCAAAACGTCACCTGGTCCCCCACCCCTAGGGCAAAACCAAAATGGTAGCTGCCCCCACGCTGTCTGCTATGTGGCACCTGGGAGAACAGGCAGCACACCGGAGAGGCTCCTGTGGCTCAAACCTCCTCCCTCCAGCTCTGGAACAATGGTAAAACAGGGACAAAACAAAACCCGATGAGCTAGTTCAAACCAGGAACTATGCTGCCAAGATGCGCGGTCCTGGGCAAGCTCCCTCCCCGTGGCAGCAGCAGTGGTGGTGGCAGTGGAGGATGCTGCCGCTATCTGGATCTTCCCTGACTTGCAGCGAGTATCTCTCGACAGCGAGTGGCAACGGCATTGGCGCGGTGCTGAGTCTCTCTCTCAGTGAAGGCATCAGCAAACCGGCAGGCAACATGCGGCTGGGTCACGAGCAAGCTCTGGCTGCATGCAGCTCGACTGGACTGGGTGCCGCCCCTGCCGCTCCATTTCCCACGGCAACCTCCTGGACAGGAGCTGTCTTTTCAAGGCTTGGGCTCCACGGCTGGAGAAAATGACGAACAGGGGACCTGCGGTGACGGTGCGGTCTGGACAGCCTCAGCCCCTCCCCAGCTCCAGGCCAGAGAAAGAATGGCAGCCCTTATGCTTCCCCCTACTGCCTTAAAAAACACAGTCCACTAAAGATGATGTAGAGGAGTGTAGAATATACGATTTTGTTATCCCTAATGCTAAACTCTGCCTCCTATCCCTGTACCTTGGTCACCACTGCTGTAAGATTCCAAAAGATTGGTGCATCTATGGAGAGAATATGGGAACAGATCCATTTTCTGTCCCACTTAGTCACTGAGGAACATCAGTGCTTTCAGAAAATTAGATAATAGGTGGAAAACTGACACTATGAAACTGTCATGGTTTAGGAATGGTGCTCCACAATTTAGTTCTCCCAACAAGACTTTCCAAATCACACTCCCGCTCAGTTGTTCCTCCTACCCCCTCTTCCACCCATCCTCCCCATGGGTGGCCCGAGAGGAGAATTGCAGGCTATGAGAAACAAAATTCACTCTTTAAAATTTTAAAAGTTTATTAAGGGAAAAGAGGGACAAAAACCAAGTGTTAGGGTATTTTAGCAACTGGCCAAAATCCACACTGTTAACTGCAACAACTCTTCTTATACACTCTCTCATTGCATTGGTCAAATGCCTATTAATGAATATTATACATATTCAAACATTCCTTTGAGTTTACATGTTTTGAGAATTCTTTATCTTTGTTTGATCCCTGACCTCATCTTCTTAGAGTACATGCCACAATGCAGATGTGATTTTGAGAGTCTTGTATTTTATTTTTTCACGAGGCCCCCTGGTCTGTGGTTTGACAGTTATTGATAACCAAAGGGTCAGTGGTAGATTCTTCCTTGTGCTTTTGGTGTTATTTGTCTGGTTCTTTTCAATGTTATCTTATCATACTGACGTTCTAGCCATTTTTGCAAATACTTTCGATCAACATTAGCTATTTCACTACTGCTACTTAGTTACAAAAATGAAAGCATTTAATATTACATAGTCTCTATTTTAATATTATGCAAAGGTCTAAGTTATATTTATCACATTACTATTTATATAAGTTACATGGTACATACAAATGCTGACAGATTATACTATATAAAAAAGCAGTTAAAAGAGATTGCAAATTGTGCTATATCAAAATCGTTATGATTAATAATAACTTGTAAAAGCTAATACATAAATGAGAAAGCAAATATTTATATTGTCTTTTGTAACAGGCAGAAAAAGCAAAGATCATGGGGTGAGATAAGAACAATTTACTGTAAATGACAATAAGATAAGAAAACTAACAGTAACAGCAACAATATCAATAACAAAATTATAGAAAAAGAGAATGGTTCACATGCAAAAATGCTCACCACAGAGCCAGACCCAAATTGACTGCAGCCACGTTTTTCCGACTGGAAGGAAGGAACCCTTTTTCTCCGCAAGTGAGACAGTCCCTTTCTCCTACCCCTGGCAATGACATTAGGTGTTATCAAATAACATAATGTCTTGGCCATGCCCTCTCCTGATCTGGGCCAGAACCAGGACAGAACCTTAGAGACTGAAAAATCTATTTCTTTTTAAATGCAATCAAGGGGAAAATAATATTGCTGGAATGATCGGTATAAAACTATAATTATCTTCCCACTCAGAATTAGTTTTTACCACTGTCAATAATTTTATGAAAGAAATGATGAAGAAGGAGAAGATATCTATTTTGGTATAATCTAAAACTCTGATTTCCTGGTTTCAGAAACATAAAATCATTGTTAGAAAATACCTTTAATGGTATTCCTAGAAATTTCAGTTTTCTTTTTCTGAGATGATTCTTTTTAATACCTAGTAGAAATGAAGGACGAAACTCTTAAAAATTAGAAATTGATGTGATTTGCTAAAGATAATTGGATGAATGTTTCTATAACATCTGTGGCAAATAATGTGCATATTGTCACATGTATTCTTATATCTTCAGAGGGACATGGAAAATGTTCTTTGCTACTGTCAAGTATATCAGACTGTAAAGTCAGATCAACTAGACTTTGTTTGCAGAACATTACAGCTTAACTAGTAATTGCATTTTAATTACAAATTTGAATTTTGTGGTACTGGTAGAATTCTTTTTTTGTTTGTTTGTTTCACTGCTTTGATAGCAGTTGTTGGTGTTCCAAAAGAAAGAAAACTCAGATGGTACAATTTTTTAAGGAGTGGTAGCTTTTCTATTTTGTTTCAAGTAATGTCTATTTTTGGGTAGAGCAAAAAATATCAGTGAAGACTAAGAAGAACTAGATAAAGTTGATACTGCGGAAACTGAATGAATGATGAGTCCTCAGATTTTTCATGCAAGCAATTTAAGTGCTAACATCAAAAGTAGTGTTCCAAGATTGATATTATATTAGTGGAAGGAAACTAAACCCAGTATTTAGCAGTTGTAGCACCACACATCATGCATGATTGAGTATTTTTCTGCATTAAATTTATGCTTCTGCATCTCCTTAGGCTTCAGTAGAATTACTTTTGTTTCTTATTGGAGCAAATGCAAAACCAAACCAATAGATAAGATCCTGGCTTTAAAAATGTCTCTTTTTGACCAGAAATTAGAAGCCAGTAAAAGATACTAACTAAGACTCAAAGAAAAATTATAATCTACAGCAAATCATAGTACCTCTGGGGAACAAGACGCCGTAGCCTAGATGTAGCATAAAGACTTGAAATCTGTGTGAAGGATATTATTTTTTCTTTTTTTAAGAAAAGCAGCATCATTGTGAAGAGCTGTATGTCATTAGGATGCAAGTAGTCATGAGTCTACCCATCTACCCAGGGAACCAGAAACAGTTTTCATTGAGGAAAGAATGTTTCTTTTAAAAGGCTGAATTAGATTTCTGATGGATATGTGTCATTGGTATATATTGAACTTCATTTCAGAGGTTTTGCCACATAGTGCAAAGTCATATTAGTTCTAGAGCAGGACGAAAAACTGGTAAATAAAACTAGTTTAAATCTTGATCTATTTTTTAGTAATTATATGTCTAAATTAATAACTGAATAAAGTAATTATCTTTTATGATGCTCCTGATGTATAATACTTGAGCATATGTCAATTATGATGAATTTCTGATGAAAGCGTAAGAGCGACTTTTGAATACTGAGTCAGTCTTTCACCTCTGTTGGCATTTTGATGTCATCTGGCCATACTTTCAGAGCTCAAGAACAATAAAAGAAATAATATCTGAATATATTGTTGTATCAGTTTGTCACAAGTAGTGAGCAAATACTTGTGATATCATTCTTTTGGAAGACTAAAGCAAACTGAATACATAACTGGGCTTGAGCAAAAAATGCAAAATCTTTTGGGAAAAAATATATCTTCCTGTTTCACAAGAGTATTGGCTTGTGCTTAGTGGAATAAAATTTTTAAAAAATTTTGTTCTGAGATAGTAGAAACCCTTCATGATCTGTCCAGTTTTGGGATGGGTGAACATGATGTTCCAGAAGGAAATATACTTTGTTAGAACTTGGAGAATTGAGTTCTTATAACAGAGAACATATGTTCTTCATATCTCAAAGACAAACATGTTTTAGATTGAACTTGGGGTTCTTGATTTCCCCATGAGTAGACAATAGTTGCAGGTATAAAATTTTGTTAAGTAATGAGTAGTAGCATTCTCCTGGATTGTCTAAAAGAAAGAGTGACTGGTGCTATGTGTGTAAGCAGGATAAATTGCTTTAAAAATAACAAACCCAGTCCTTATTGTATACACTTACCCTATTTAAAATGGAAGGGGTCTGTGTCCTTACTGAAATGAGTCCAGTCTGAAATGTAGACTAAATTCAAGAATAGAATCCCTTCTTTTTCTTATTTGCTGAGTTTTCGTCTGTTCTTTTTCTCTCTTAGTGTATGTACATATAAATGAATCTGTTTAAAAGACAGGTTTTCTCTCTCCTTCCCATTCTTTCTGCTCCCATCATTCTAACTCTGCCAAGTTCCTTAAGAGGCTATCATTTAAAAAGCAAGTATATTATTTGCCTTAAAATTGGACCTGAAAAATGAAAACTTTCTTAAAAATTAGCTTAATTAAGCATAATTTTTCATGTGAATATTTTATCAATTTAATACTGGATTAGAATAAACTTATTCTGAAATAATGGCCCATATACTCATTTATTAATTCACCTTCTCTCATATCATCCCTGTTACTATTTTTCTTAGTTTGAACACATCTTAACATCATTCATTCATAACCACATGTTGGTAAGATGACCAGTCTGAAAAATTATTCCTTTTAATCAAATTCATAATATATGAACTATTTGTAAACACAGAAAATGTAATAAATTTGTTTTCTTTGTTTCAAATTAGGCTCATGCACAGTTAGTTCGAGAAGTCGATGTAGAGAAGGTGTCAACTTTTGAGAACCCCTATGTAGATGCACTGAAAAGTTTATGGAATGACCCTGGAATCCAGGAATGTTATGATAGACGGCGAGAATATCAGTTATCAGATTCAACAAAATAGTAAGTATATAGTGGTTGCAAACATCTGTATCTTATTCTTTCTAACAAATTAATTCTTACTTTTTATCTTTGTATACTATATTTTTGTGTACTTACATGTACAGTTTTTTTGTGTGTGTGTACAAGTATCTGTGTGCATACATATTCAGCACAAATCTGCACTTAATAATGTGAATGTAAAGACTACTGTAAGGAAGGTAGTATATTTTGTTTGGTATTATGTGTGTGTTTATTTCTCAAAACATAAGCCTATGATAATTTGAAATCTTACATTAAGTTTATTATTAGGGAAGTGCAAAGTTAGACCTCTGAGCAATTAATAAAAATTGCAATGCCCTTGAACATGTTTTCTTAGTTTAAAATAGCAATGGAATTTAACATTGGACCTTGAGGATTGTCTAAATGTTATCTCCAAGAAATTCAGTTGCTCTGAGTAATATACTACAGATCTCTGGTAAAATCTTTCATCTGTCAAAAAAAAAAAGATGGTGGTGGAGGAGGATGACTTTTTGGTATTGCCCACTAGAAAAAGAGTTAGCATACTTGAATATTAAAGTTGTGGCAAAAACTTCTATGGTCTCCACTGGAACATACACATAACAAAAGTCTGGAGTGAGATTTATCTGCACAGTAGCCTGAGGGTCCTTATCTAGCATAATCCTTTACACATGACTGAGTCAAGACAAACTTTAAAATATCTTGCTGATATGGTTTAGGCAGCTAGAGAGCTACTAGTGCGTCAATTAGGTCTGTGAGACTGGCTCCAGTGCTCTGTAATTATCATACCACATTCTACTTCTGCTTTATCAGTCTCTCATACAGGTTGTTCTATGCAGTATGCTGTCCCATAGAGCTGGTTACCTTCTCAGTCTATCACTTTTATTACTTATATATGCATATTTTGGTGCACAATGGTTCAAGATACAGTAAAATATCTCTTGGATTCTCAGTGTCCCCAAATATACAATATTGTGTTTTATTTTTCAATGGTAAGAAAGCTAAAAACCAGAAAATCTATCTCAGTTTGAAGACAGGTATGCCTGCTAGGAAAAAAAAGACAAAACAGGAGTCTTTCTCCTGCAATGGAGAAAACAAACCTCCTCTCTCCAAATTG